>JANBOH010000363.1:0-14381 GCA_027478445.1 Coemansia asiatica
GTTGAAAAAATTTTAGATGGCATAATTGTAATTTTTAAGAATTCAAAAAATCGCAAATTTATTTATAGCTTTTGAAAGAGAAAAGCTAGAAAAGTGAAACTAGGTTCTTTAGAAAGTGCGGATGGCAAAGAATAAAAAATATAAAAAACATTACTGCTTTCTTAATAAACAGCCATGTGGAAAGAAACTTTTTCTGGACTCGATACTAATGACGAAACTCAGACTCTACGCTTACACAAAGCCAAAACCTGTGCTGCATTCGGAAATCGCAAGCAGCAAGTTGGACTTCAGAGTCTCAAAATTATCATATACGGGCAGATCCAGCTGGTTAAAGCACGTGTGCGCAGTTGGCAGCCTAGTTGTCGAGCCAAAGGCCTTGTGGATCTGGAACTTTTGGACTCCCTGGTTGCCCTGCAGATGCGCAAAGCCCTCGAGCGGCACCTTGCTGGTTCCCGTGACAAACTGCAGCAGCTTGGCACGCTCCTCTTGGTCAAACGAGCGCACAGCTCGCCAGAACCACTGCACTGGCGCCGAGCTGGAGCTGTAGCCGCCATGGTATTCGGTATTGTTGCGCCAGTCGTCGACATCGATATCGGGCATGCCACTGATCAGCAGCTCCAGCTCCTGCTCGTTGAATATCTGGATCAGGTCCTTTGGAATCAGGTCGTGGAAGCCGTCCAAAAATGCCCTGATCTGGTCCTTGATAGCGCGGTACAGCCGCTGCTCGGTCACCAGCCGCACATAGTCGGCCTTGTTCTCCTCGGTCACTGCTATCTCTTGCCCATTTGGAATCAGGTCGATGATGCGACGCTGGCCAAAGTTGTCGACCTCTATGCTGAATGTCTCATCAAACACGTCTGTGATGTCGTTCTCCAGAATCCACTCGAGCGACTTGTAGTAGCTGGGGTCGATGGCTTCCATGTCGCGATAGTCTACCTTGCGGCCAAGGATGTGCTTGTAGAAAGACCGTGTAAAATAGGCATCCAGCACGCGCTGGTCCACGATAGCCTTGCCAATGATGCGGCCAACAAACTTAAAGTACTGAAGGTGCTCTGGGTTGGCAAAGCTCTGTGGATTCGGCTGATAGGTCACACGGCCCGCAGCTGATGGCTTGAACAGCGCATAGTCGGGATTAAACATCTGCCGCGCTAGTGCCTGGAACCACTCGCGACTGACGCCTCCAGCATCGACGCCTTCCTCCTGGTGGAAGCGCACGTTGATCCGGCCCCGCTTGATCTCCTCGCCCGACTTGCCAACAAACTGGTGGAACGAGTCCTCAAACACGTTCTCGCGATGAACATGCAGGTTCAGCGACGAGCCGAGTGGACGTGTGCCTGGACGCCGTGCCGCATTAGCACCAGAGCCAGATGCCGCGTTAGTACTGCTATCGTCATGCAGGCGCTGGTAGAAGTAGGAGCGCTTATTGTCAAAGTCCAAGACATGAGGGTTGAACACGAGTAGCGAGAAAGAGCCGCTCAAAAGCCCTGGGTTGTTGCGCACAAGGGTGTTTAGGATCTTCTTGTGCTTCTCTGTAAAGTTCTGGAAGTAGGACTCGCCAGCGGCCAGAGACATCGTGCTTGTAGACGCTGCAGGCGCTGTGGGCGTGACTAGCTGCAGCGACTGGAACGAGTTCGAGGTATGCAGTGCTGAAGAAGCCGGATCGACGGGTCCGCGGCCGTTCTTTTCACCGACAATAGGCTTGAAAATGACCATAAAGCTCTCGATCAATGGCAAGAGCACAGTGGCTACGTGCACAAGCTCCGGAGAGGTGCTAGTGTACTGCAAGCAGCTGCTAGCCGCTTCCCAGAGCGGCAAAAACTGCGCATCATGACCGAGGGCAAGGCTCCGCAGGTGCAGCAGCTCAGCAGGGACCGCGTCGTCCGCTGAAGCAGCCGCAGTCGGGCTCTTCGAGTCAACGTCCATAGGCTCTTGCCCATCAGAGGGTTTTTTGTCCTTTTGCTTCTGCTGCTGCCGCTCCTCCAAGCGCTTTGCCACAGTGGTCGATATATAGTCGATAGCCATCAGGAGGCGCAAAAGACGGGCCTGGTGGGAGCGCGCTGGTGAAAACTTGGACAAAGTAATGTCGCGCACCTTGTCTAGAACCTCGGCAGAAACCTCTATCGACGCAGTAGTGCCGTTATCCTCAGCTGCGTTAAGCGGTGTCGAAGTGCGCGAATCGCTGCTGCCCGACTGGCCCTGGCCCTGGCCCTGGCGCATCTGCGCTTGTCTTTGCTGATCGGTCTTGGGAGTGGGCAGGGTCTCTAGCACACTGAGAAGCATGCTGATCTCCTTGCAGACAAAGCCAGAGAGCTCAGTAGCGCGCTTAACCAGCTCATTGGTAATCACTGTAAGCACGCCATTGATACAAGATAGATTCTGAATCAGGCTAAGCGTATGCTGGAAAGTGCGCGAAGTGCATTCTCCAGCGGCAAGTACATTGACTATTGCACGCAACGCATGTGCTGGAATGCTAGGAAGCTGGAAAGCCGAGCTGCCACCAGCAGCGCTAGAAGATGGGGCAGACGAAGAGCTCGCGGCAAGGCTTGCCGAAGAAGCAGCTGGCGCTGCTGTAGAAGACGCACTATCACCTTGCTGCTGCTTGCTTCGACGAACCATTCCAGAAAGAGGCTTGGTGATAGTGGATAGCAGTTGCATCAGTAGCTCGGTAATCGCATTACCATGGCTATAATACAGCGGCTTCTCTAAAAGACGAAGCAAGTGCACAACAGGGAAGTGGTTTGCATCATCCTCGCTACCCTGCTGCTGCTGTTTGCCAGAATGCAAAGCCTTGAGCTGCTGATGCTCGACCAAAAAGTGCATTGCCGCCCGTGTATTGTGCACAGCCAGGGTATGAAGCATGTCTAGACTGCGCTGAGCGGGAACATAAGCTGGCAAATCGGACTGAAGATCGCTTAGCTGGAACGAGAAATCGGTATTTTGCTGCTGCACAAGCGTCGATGTGAACTGGGCCACTGCCGGTGCTCCCAGAAGCACAGTTGCTCCTGAATCAAAAGAAGATGCGGGGGCAGCAGCAGCAGCGCTACCACTGCTCTCAGAGGCTCCTAGAGCTGGTGGGTGGTCAGAAGCAGTACCACTGCCACTTCCATGGAGAATCGTCTGGCGAATAATGGCTTCGACATCGCTCAGACTGGTGGCATTGCTATCCAGAATAGAAAGCATCAGATGAATAAGCTGAGAGCGAGTCCTTCCGTTCTCGCACAGGTACTGCATGGTCTTTGCAATCAGCGAGCTTGAAACTGCATGGTTGGGCAGAAACATAAACCGAGCAAGCGCTGCCATCTCTGAACGGCTAAGAAGCTGAACAGCAATGTCGCGCGAAGCAATCTTTTTACGGCGCTTATCACGAATACGGTCCTGATCTTCATCGGCGCCGCTCTCACCATTGCTGCCAGAAGCAACAGCTGCCGCAGTATGCGAAGTGGGTCTGTTTTGGAAAAGACGCATGTTTGCAGACCCGCTTGGTACGCCCAGACTCAGACGCTCTTGCACAGCTGCAGTCACAGGCGACACGTTCTCTGCAGACGCTGCTGTCCTTAAAGCTGCCCCAGCATTTGTATCTGCAGAGGACTGACCGCCAAACCGTTGCCGGATCATCTCTTGATGCGCAAGTATCTGGCGCTGCAGACGCTCCTCCTCCAAAAGCTCTTCGCGGATATCAGGAGGCAGAGCATCCAGGAATTCCTGGCTGATACCTTGCGCTGCAGCGTCGCCTGCATTTACGGCTTCGCCGCCCGCAGATCCAGACTGATTGTCGCTGGCTCCAGCCGCTTGGCGCTCTAGACGCAGCTCCTCGCGACGTCCCTGAATGACCTCCATGCGAAGATCGTTAGGCAAAGCATCTAGGAACTCGAGATCAATTCCAGTGTCAGAGATGTCCATGCGTTCACCATTGATCGTTACAAAGACAGGCTCAGGAGTCGATTGCCGTTCTGGCTCTGGTTCCTCTGTTTGCTGTACCACAGCTTCATCATTGCCATCACCAACACTATCATCAATAGAATTAGCACTGGCATTGGCATTGGTATTGGTATTGGTATTGCCATCGGCACTATTGATGTTGTCCCTGCTGCCGTCGCTTTCCCGATCTGAGGAGTCAGATTTAGGGTTGTCATTGCTAGAGTCTGATCCAGACCCAGGTTCGCCATGACCACTTTCGGCGTTGTCAAGAACCATCGCTGCATCTGCCTGACGCAGACGCTCTTCCTCAGCTGCCTTCGCTGCCTCCTCACGCTCGCGGCGCTCTGCGTCCTCGCGCTCCATGCGCTGGCGGTCAGCCTCTGCTTGGCGACGCATCAGCTCCACGTTATAGCGCTGCCTCAAAAGGCTCTGGCAAATTGTCTCAGGCACCAGCCTGTTGAGCAAGCGGTTGGCAATCCAGGGCGTGCAGATGCTCGCTTGAGAGCCAAAAAGCATGCGTGCTTCTTCCTGCCAGCGGTCAACTGTGCTCATCGGCATATACGCGTCAATGGCTGCTGCTGCAGTGCTCAGGCGAAGAAGCTTTGCTAGCTCCTCGGATGCCTGAGACCCAGTGTCACTCAGCGCATCTGAGACAGAGCCGTCAGAATGCACTGTGCGCGACTTTGACGAGTGTGTTACAGGTGCTGGCGGCGCTGCAGGGCCTGGAATAAGGTGATGTGTATGGACTGGTCTGCGACCATGCGACAAAGCTGCAGAAAGACTGGATACAAGAAGCTGACCAAGCCCAAATACATCTTCAAGAGCTGGGTTAACTGAGATCGCTGTCGAGCCACGGTTGACCCGATCTGCACGCGCTTGAAGACCAGTTGTCGGCTCTGTGCGGTCAAGAAGGGGATGTGCCATATTGTTGCTATTGGCACCTCCGACTCCGCCCAATACGCCGCCATTGCGGCCAAATACCTGGGCCCGCTGCAGGTCAATGCCCATTCCAGAGCCCCGGCCACCCATGCCATTTAGCGCGCCTGTCTGACGACCATTGTCACGGACATTGACGATCTGATTGATACGCAGCTCGCGAACTCCAGCTAAGCGCCCGTTGGCATCTCCTGAGAGTCGACCAGCCAGGGCATCAAGGAAGAGAGCAGGTCTGTCATCGCCAAAGATATCAGCAGGCCGTCCGCGATTATCGATTGATTCCATCGTGATGTCCAGCGTGGCAGGGAAGTCGTCGACAAAATCGATGTCGTCGTCAGTCGAGCCACTGTCGCTGCTATCATCCTGACCGTCATCGTCTTCATCCTCCTCGTCATGGTCGTGGTTGAAGTTATCTTCATCGCGGTCATGGGCGCGATTACGGTCATTGGTATGGCCAGCGCCACCAGCACTGATTACCATGCCAGCCTCGAGCTCGCCTGGGCCACGCTCACCCAACCGGCGTACATGCTGGCCAATGATAGCTAGTGTGTCCATGCCAGCATCGGAGAGCTCAGTTTCCCAGCCATCGTCGTCGTGATCATCGCCAGAACCGCGCTCATGGGCGCGGCGACTATGACCATCATACTCGTTATGGCTGTCATCGTCGTCATCTTCGCCAGATGACACGACCTCGCCATCAAGGTCGCTGCCGTAAAAGTCAGCAGCCGCCTCGTCTTCTTCCATCATCCGGTCCTCTTCGGCCTGAAGCAGGTTTTCGGCCTCTTCGACAGTCAGCTCTATTTCTTCGGCGCTAGAAGAGTCCATATCAGAGTCGGAGTCCAAACCAGAGCCTTCGCTCGAATCAGAGTCGGAATCGGTATCGTTGTCGTCCTCTTCCTCAAGATCCATTGCAAGACCGCGCTCCTCGTCGTCGACGCCATCCTGAGCATCGTCTATATCATCGCCATTAGCATTCCCGCTAGTAGCAAGTAGCATCTCTTCAGCAAGCTCGTCTTCTTCCTCAGTGTCGATATCGCTGGCTGAAGAGTTGCCCTCGTCGAAGACCTCCTCGTCATAGATATCGTCCATAATATCCCCTTCATCATATTCCTCGTTGCCACCGCGACCAGCAGCTGTGCGCTGGTTCTGATAAAGCCCAAGCGCAGAGTTTTCATAGAGATCAGGCGGAACATCGTCGTCTTCTGCATCATCGGGAGCTACCTCATCGTCCCACATGTCCGTAGCTCCAAGACCGCGATGTTGGTTTTGCTGCTGCTGTTGCTGCCCCAAGATCATCGATGGCATCTTGTCCTGGCCAGACTCCTCCCATGTCTTTAGCATGGCTTCGCGACTGATTTTGACTGCGGCCTTCGACAGAAGCTCTATCGGACGCAAGAACAAAGTCAGGATCTCTCGGCTAGCTGGATGGTTCAGATTGACACGGCTGCTAGAGGCTACTAGCAGATCAAGGACTCCTCGCTCAAGGATGATCTGGCGGAGAGCGCTAGAGCTTTCGCGCTCGCTGTCAGCCGAGTTGGAACTATTGATGTCGCCCCTGCGCCCATACGTGATTGGCCGAGCAATCACAAGCTTGTGCACTAGCTGCGCTAGAGACCCAAGTCGAGCATAGATAACATCAGAACCACTGATCCCCACGCCAGCTGAAGTCGCATTCAAGCACTCACGGAATGCACGCGCAATGTGATCCAGAACCAGTTGCCGAGCAGCAAAGACCGATTGCTCATAGTTTCCGACCAAGGACTCTGGAGCCAGCGTCTGTATTTGATTATCGCCGTCGAATTTGCCTCTAGATCTGGTAGTTGTCCAGCCTTGCTGATGTCTAACGCATGCTGTGCTCAAAAGAGCCGTTGCCCAAAAGGTGACTAGCTGCGAGAGCTGGCCCTGCTTAAGCGCAATCTGATGCCTGGCAATAGCTAGGACTTGCTCTAGCTCAGTACCATCGACGTCCTTTGGCCGGTTCTTCATGCGCCGCACACGGTAGTCGGTCACTGCCTCGCGGACAACAAGATCGTGAACAAGATGGCTGATCAGCGGCGACCGCACGCGCATATCAATCTTCTGTGGCAGACCGGACTGCACAGCAGAGGAGGCATTGGTGTCGTCTTGACCCAGTGCAACCGACTTGCCCTTGTCCTTGACTCTTTCCTTGCGCGGGCTTAGCAGGCCAGGCTGTATCGCTGTGTAGGAGCTGTTGCGAGGAACAAATATCGCTCTTAAAGTGAACGGGAAAGAAGCAATCATCTCTGACAAGCACTGCATCAGGAAAATCCTATAAGCTATCGTGTCAGGGTTATCCTCTGAAGAGATCGAGGCAGCAGCGCTGCTGCCTGCGGCTGATCCCTGCTGCACACGAGGTTTGGCCGGAGTAGCGAGATGGCCATGTAAAGCAGTGGTGCTGCTGCTGCTAGTGGCCAGAGCAGGACGCAAAGAGAGGATCTCTTCGCAAAGGAATTCGGCTACTCGGCACGCTAGCCTCTCAGACTCTGGATCCATCTCGTAAGGAGCAAACCCAGGCTCTCTCTTCTTTTGCGCTAGATACTCAACAAAATCCTTGTCATCGTCCGAAGATGCCTCATAGCGATCAACCTCTTCTTCGTCGATCAGCTTTGACGACCGCCAGGTAAGTGCCATCCAGCTGATGCGCATATCTTCGTTGTAGCTAGACAGATAGCTCCGATCAGCGGTGACCTCGTTGTAGAGATCTGGATCTCGCAGCGCATATGCAAGCGTTCCCCTGATGTATGAGTTCACATCTGCAGAAGAAAACTGCGGGCTTTCAAACCAACTCCGGATCAAGTTCTCCATTACCAGCTGCAAAATGGGCCGGTTCTCGATAACATGCCGAAGAACATGCATAATAAGCGAGCGCACCTGACGCAGCTCTTGACGCTTCTCCTTGCCAACAGTCATCAGCGCATTGACAAACCCAAGCGGCGTCTTTTCCTTGGCCGTCGAAGCAATGCTGGGTATCTCACCAACGGGCATGGTCCTCACTACGCGCACTACATTGGATAGGCTGCCGCTGTCAAGGAACTCGAGCGCGAACTGGGGATCGCGAGTAAGTATGACGACAAGACGCATAAGAGCGTTGAATACTGGCGCTGAAAATACGGGAATAGGATCTTCAAAAAACTTTACCGTAAGACGCTGTAGTTCGCTACGCTGAGCATCGCTGAAAATGGGATCGATAATAGCAGGCGTGGCGGCCGTAGAAGCAGAAGCAGAGGCAGAATCAAGTGCCTCTGCTGATGCGGATGGCTGCGATCCAGCCTGATTTTCTGGGTCTTGAGCGGTTGAAGCTGGCTGCGCATTGCTATCGGTACCAGCATCAGCTCTAGCATGAGCACTAGCGTCAGCGCTAGCATCAATGTCAATGTCAACATCGGCGTCAGCCTCGTTTTCATGGCCATTCTCGTCCTCGTCTTCTTCGTCGTGGCCAAACAGAAGCGGCTCAAGGAATGTGCTCCGAGGTCTTAGCTGCTGCATCAGTGCCTGAGAGAACATCTGGCGAACCACATCGGCACCGCTGGTACCGACAGGCCTCGATGGCGCCATGCTCGCGTCCACAGGAGCAGTAGAAGGCGGCAGCTTTCGCAGATTACGCTTGGCTGCATGCTGGAATTCCTCTTTGCTCTCTAGCTTGCACTTGGAAGGGCGGATGTCTCGCTGCAAAAGAAGCTCAGTCACAAGCAGCAAAGCTGTCAGCCACTGCGGGGATCTGTCCTCGCGCTGGCGAGCAACATCCAGGGCACACAGTATATGAGAGCCAATTGATCCGATATGACGGTACATCTCCTCGAGCGTATGTGGAGTACTGAGAAGCACGGCCCATAGATACGCATGAGCAGAGAGTCGCTCATCGATGTCGCAAGAGCTATCCTGTAAAGGCTGGACAGAGTCCAAAAGAGGTGTGAACGCGTTCATCAGCATGTGCGTAACAGATAAAGACTCGCTTTTTTGCAATACTAGTTCCAATGCGTTTTTGGCATGAATAACGGCCTTGTCCTTGAATTCGTCGACAACAGCAATGGCACGCGGTGTAATGCTGTCTTTCATCTGCTCACGAAGACTTTGCAGCTTTTCGCGCCTATTCTTGTCCTCCTCTTCGCGTTTCTCTCGCCAAGACTGATTGTTAAAGGGCTCAATGCCGATCTCTGCACTCGATGCGTTGTCCAAGTCATCCTGGTTAGAAGAAGCATTGGCAGATGCCACGCTAACATCGGCAGAGTCAACTGACATCGAATCATCTGCATTTGCATCTGCATCTGAAGCAGAGCCTTGGTCTTCGGCGTCGTCTCTTTCTCTGTCGCTGGCGCTATCATCGGTGTCGCTTCCATGCTCCTGGCCGCTATACTGCTGCTGCCGTGCACTAGTAGTCTCTTCTGCCTGACGACCATCATCTCCTTGCTGGTTAACGCCTTGACTGGTTCCACTTGCTTGCTCACCTAAAGCTGATTCTGCAGAGAGCGAGTTGTCTGACGACTGCGGCAGAGCAGGCGCATGTGACAGCGGAGATGAGCGTCCAGCTGCTCCCAGTGAGCGAGCAAGAAGCGGTATAGGCGTTTGCGAACCAGAGGGCCGGTTTGCACCAGAATGAGATCCGCGACGGTTGCTAGCCAGTGCAGAGAAGTGCGTGCGAAGACCAAGGCTTGATGAGGCTGAGCGCGTCTCTAGTCGAGCGTTAATAACTGGTCCCAAGCAAGAGATATACGCCTGCATCAAGTTGCTGTTGCCAGTGAACAGCAAACGCGAGTTCCAGATATGTTGAAGAAGAGGCAGTGCTTGAAGGCGCATTTCGACAATCATATCTGAGGCACGGAACCAGCACAGCCGCAGCTCGTGGTCCTGGTACATAGATGCATACTCGCTAGCCTCCGTCACTGGCTCGCCATCAAGGATAAAGCTTAGGATAGACAGTGCACTTTCCAGCGCGTTGTCCAGCACAGTACGCAGAGCAGTGTCAGGGTTAGCAGCTTTGGCCTTTGTATCAGAAGAAGCGCTGCTGCTAGAGTCCGAATCGGGTTCAGGGACCGCTGCTGCCCAGTCCCATATGTCCTTAATCAGCTGACAGTATCTTTCCAATCCGCCCCTTTCGACAAACTGTTTGAATATGCGAAGCTTGAGATAGATCCGATGACGCGCAAAGACCATGGTCTTCATAAAGATAACCATGACCTGGTCAACGAGATGAGCGCCAAGAGCAGAGTGATCAGCATGCTTGCAGATATCAAGCAGACTAAATGAAAAATCTACAAGAACCGCTGCCATCGATGCTCCGAGCTGTGTCTGCGATCCAGCGCCTCTGCTAGGCCGAGTACCAAGGCCAAGGCTGTTGGAGAACGACTCTATCAGATCGCCGGACTGAATGGTCAGCGCTACAACTACGTCAAAGAGACTGGTGTAGTTTGCCCTGATAAATGGCTCGACCACAGCTGCAGCTGGAGTTTGATCGACGTCCATGGCCTGGGCAGGCGCGTGCTCCAAGGAGGCTCTATCTGGCCCCTTGCCCTTGTCCTGGCTCTTCTGTGCAGCCATTGCTTGGCCCGACTTTTCCCCTGGCTTTTTATCCTCGGTTTCCTCAGGAAGCTTGGATACAACATGCTCGACAGCCACTGCTCGTTTGACGCTGGTGCAGTACAGCGAGCAAACTGACTTTACAACTTCAACAAATTCGTCAGGGGACATGACCTCATTGATATCCTTTATGCTCCGCGAAAGGGCACCACCGCTTGCACCGCCTATCAAGTTGGCAATCAGGGCAACAATCCCAGAGGTGCTGATCGTGTTGTGCAACTTGACATGCACATCTCTGAACTGCTCGGGAGTCAGCGAATTCGGATTGCTCAGTGCAAGGAATGCGGATACGCCGTCGCTGCTACCATTGAAATTGGGATCAGGATCAGACTCGGATTCGGTAATCTGGTCATTTGAAGGAGCAGAATAAGAGATGATCTGTGGAAGGGCCAGGCAAGTCTTCAGCTCGCCAAATAAAGCCTGATAGACCTTTTCCTGCGAGGTATCCAAAAGAGTGCTGGATAGCCCATGCAGCGATTTAAACGTGCGCGATTTGACAAAGTCAAAGGACAGAAGCGGCGAGCGCATAGCCTTGACAACAAGCACCCAGCCTCCCTTGTCAAGGAACAGCTTGCTATGAGTGCGCTGCTCCAAAAAGCCCTCGAGGAACGTAGTTGCAGACTCGAGCATCATTCCATAAAAGTCGTCTAAATGGGTCTTGATATCAGCTTCATATGCGGTGCACAAAAGAAAAGTGTTGCCGGGCCCCAGCCTCTTCAGCGACGAGTCCTCGGCGCCCATGTCGACCACCTGCTGCAGCATCTCAATGATGTCCTCTATAATCTGGTCCTTTACTACAGGAAAGTGCCGCATAAACTCGTCTAGCGCTGCACCAAACGACCCCGGCACATCGCCTTCTTGCAGAACTCGGACAAAGTCGGGATCAGAAAAGACACCGAGGATCTTTGATATAATCTTTGACTTGCGGAACTGCTCCATGCCCACGTCGTTCAAGCAGAACGCGCCTAGAGCGGCAGGGACGTTCATAATCACGTCGCCGCTATATGGAAGATGCTTTTCCAGACAGCTAAGCATAGTATCAGGCAAACGGGCCTCTTGGATAATAGGAAGACTGGTTGGCTCGTTGTGCACCAGCATTGCGCTGATCGAAATTGCTGATCCATATATACTGCTTCCAAACGCTGCTGGATGCATGATCACTGTGCGAAGGGTAGATGGAAGGTTGGTCTCTACCAGATTTCGCAATCTGTCATGGTATGTCGGCTGTTGCAGCAAATGGGACAAGAGCTTAAACAGCTCCTTGAGCAGGTAAATTTGCTCTGCAGGCAAGATCTCGCGCCGTCTATAGAGCTGGCGAGTGATTTCCTCTGGACTGGGTGGCTTGATAGGGCTGCTCAGATCGTTTGCAGCTTCTGGATTCGCATCGCTGATAGAGACAGCAGCACTGATCTCCTCGTGTATCCTCTTGGCAAGCGCTGAAATGCCATTTGCGCTGCAGAATGCTGGGAAGGCAGACGTTGTCGAGTTGATTAGCCCATCCAAGAGCTTTGCTATACGCCCAACGCCGCGCTGCTGCTTAGTCTGCGTCTGCTTCAGTGCTGATACAAAGATCGGGATCACTCCAGCAGACACAAGCAGCTGCCCCCCATTGAGGTTGGTAGCCATAGCTGACAAAAAGGCGTACAGCGCGCTCATAAACTCGAATGGATATGCTGGTTGGTCTCCAGAAACCGAAAATGCCTTGCGCAGAATAAACATCAAGACGCCGTGGTTGGCAGATGCATTTAGCGCCACATATGCGCCCGATACCTCGCTGCGTTGCTTGAGCAGAGCTTCTAGCGCTAGAAGCACAGCTGTTTGCACGCTGAGCGGAGCATGGGCCTCTGGCTGCAGAGCGCTGATAATGTTGGTTGTAAAGTTGGGCTCGCGAGACAAAAAGTTGTTTTTAAACTCTAGCTCGCTCATCAGCTGAGACAGAATTGCAGCTGCATAGATCCGAGACCGCAAAAGCGCAAACCGTAAGTCAGTGTCATTAGCAACAAAGGTGGCAGCTACCTGGATACGGTGGCGAAGCTCGTAGTGGTGAACTGCAGGCACATTGTACCGTGAAACCAGAGTATCAAAGGCATGCCGCATCTGCTCATGAATACTAGCAGACTTGTCGCTAATCAGGCTTTCCAGAGAAACATTGATCACTACAAGACCCTCCTTGAAATGACATGTGGCCTTCTTGGAATGGGCACGACGCATGCTGCCTGCAGGTGTCGAGGCAGACACATATGCAGATGTTGCAGCGCCAGCCGTTGAACTTGAGACTGGCTCGACAGCGCTATTAGCATCTTCCTCCAGCTTGCGCGCATCTTCTGATGTACGGAAAAAAGAAAAGAGTATAACTGACGCGCTTTTCTGAAGCCTATCGTCGATGTCACCTTTGACAAGGACTCTGAACTCATTTGTATGCGATGCGACGCTGCCTATCTCTGAAGGCTTTTCTGCTGCTGCTGCTGGTGCTGCTGCGGTTTCCGTTGCTGTCTCTGTTTCTGACCCTGTTGCTCCTGGTGTACCGTCCATCTGTAGATGCCAAGACTCGGTGATTGTCATAAGACGACCACTCATTGTAGTTAGACTGGTTTTCAGATCGCGTTGATAGCTCCAGCGCTGAGCAGCACGCAAAAGAAGCCGCAGGTTGCACTCTAGCACTTCAGGATCGCTGGTATTGAGCAAACAGTCAAGTCTCTCGACAGAGTTGTAGAGGTTGCGGTTGATGCAGTTTTCCATCAGCAAGCGCGAAAAGTTCAGCATAGCGACAAGCAGCCTTTGCGTGTTAGAATCAAAGTCCGTTTGCTGAAACGTCGAAAGGTTGTACTTTTCGCATATATCTGCCATGATATCGTCAAAGCGGTTCAAAACAGTGATCCAGTGGTACATGTCGCCACGAACAAACGCCCATTCCTGATATGGCTTAAGTACCTCGGGTATATTATCTTCTGCAGTCGTCTCAAGCTGCTCGCGCAGCGACTGGATTTCCTGAGGCTACTTTATGAAAAATAATGTGTAAAAGGGAGGTTGCGTTGGAAAAAATATTAGCAGGGCATTCATTCTATTGTACAATAAGAAAACATGCTATTATTGTTAGGTTTCTATATTCTAATTCGCATATACTTACCGGAAAATTAAGCCGCTTGTGCTGGAGTTTCTTTATTCTCATTTCAAACAGCAAAGTAAAATAAACCTTGAGAAAAATATTTCCAAGAGCCAGTAAAGGTTTCAAGAAAAATTTTATCAAGAGACTGATTAATTGACCAAGGTCTGTTAGGGCTAGATTCAGATTAAACTAATAAAATAATAAAATCCAAAAAAAAGCAAGAAATACAGCTCAAGTAGGTAAAAAAAATAAGAATTAGCAAAAAAGGAATTTTGTAAAGAGGGTTTGTTTAGGAAACTCAACACCAAACAAGAGGGGAGACGCTTTTTTCTACTTTTTTTATAAAGGGAAACAGACAAGTAAATTATAGAATAAAAATTAGAAATAAGAAGAGAAAACAAAAGAATTGTTTTGTTGAAAAAGGATGACGTATAATATTTTTTCAAGAAAAAAAAACTACAGACTAAAAGTATTTTTGGTTTTGTACCCGTTTGTCAAAAAAAAAAGAGTAAATTTATATAAATAAAAGTGAATAAAAAAGAGAAGCGAAAAGAAAAATTTAGGAACAGTAGAGCTTGTTTGGAACAGGCGAGAAAGAAAAAAAAAAAGAAAGGTAGTGCAAGTATTTGAAAAAGAGTGCTGCGACCTGCATTTTTTTCTTTCAACAAGCTCTGTTCTTACCTGAGTTCTCGGCATAAATGCGTGAGCATTACCACAGCAATAGAATGACGAAGAAAAAATACCACATTCAATTCAGAATCAAAGTGCGATCAAGAATGGGCTTAGTGGATTAACGTTCTTAATTTTGGATTAACGACTAAAAAAT
>JANBOH010000364.1:0-14360 GCA_027478445.1 Coemansia asiatica
CTGGTGCTTTACATAGAGAACCTCCAAAAGACGGTTCGCGACCTCGGCATAGGTCATGTCCTCAAGGTCGGCATGCGTGCCATCGGCCTTCTTGCCAAACCAGGGCTTTTGAAAGTCGTCGTTGAGACGCTTGATAATATATTCCTTCTTAGTAAGCAAAACGGGAAGACGCTTGTCGCGAGGAAGAGAGAACACAATGTCATCGAGCTCCTTCCACAGCATCACGCCACGATTCGCGATCTTGTGAATCGGCTCGCCCATTTCTGAAAGCACGGTGACAATGCCGCCAGCAGGGCCCATATAAGTCTTTTCCCATTCAGAGTCGTCAATTCCAGGTGTATTGACAATAGCCTCCTTGACAGCGTCCGATGCGCTGCCTTCCTTGGCAACCATGACACGCGAGCCAAGCAAAATACCATCAAAGGGCATAGGTGCACAGTCAAAGCGACGGCTCCACTCGCCAGTGAGATAAGGAAGAGTGTCGTCAACACCGCCAAATCCTGAGCCAGCAACGAGCACGATGTTGGGCTGAGCACGGATGGCGCCATATGTCTCGAGAATAGGCTGATGGAAATCCTCGAACGAGTGATGGCCACCGGCACGGCCACCAGTCCACTGCAGAAGAATCGGAAAATCTGGGTTGGCCTGCGCAATCTTAATGACAAGGCGGATAGAGGAAAGAGAGCCTGGTTTTAGGCCAATATGGCAGAAGCCCACGGCACGGATGCTAGAAATAATGTCATTGCATACCTCGAACGACGGCACGCCAGCGCCAATGCAAAGACCCTCCATGGGGATCCCCTCGCGGCGCATGGCCTGGATTGCAGGATACTGGGTATTCCACAGGAACGGGCTTACATAGATAGAGTTTATCGTTATACCAAGGCCAGGGCCAACAAGCTTAAGGATCTTGTCGACCTTGTCGCGAAGCATGTCTTCACTGAAGTGGCCGCCGCCCGAAAGCTCAATGTGGTAGCCAGCACGCATGACAGCAGAGACAAACTCTTCTCCTACTGTCGACGGAGTCATGCCAGCGACCATAAGAGGTGGCTTGCCCAAGATTCGGGTCATACGCGTTTCAATATGCAGCCTTCCATCGTAAGCAGTACGTACCAGCTTCGGTCCAAATTGAATTTGCCAATTAGGAGCAGTGTGCAGCATTGAGCATTTTTCAACGTATAGCTCAGTCTTGCCGACCAGACCTAATTGCTGCTGCTGTTGCTGCTGTTGATCCAAAGAGTCGCCACTTGAAAAAGCACCTGCACAAATGACTACTACACCGCGACCCTCCAAGATTTTTCTAGTGATAGCTCCAAATCCATTCAGCCCACCAGGGCCAAAGTCAATTACATGCGTAATCTTCGCGTACTTGACAACTGTCGGCCAGTCCACTGGCAGCACACACATGCTCTGGAAAAGATATTTGATCAGGTCCTGACAAGGCCTTATATCGTGGCCATCGTCGCCTGCACGCACAGGACAGCGCATATCCTTTGAGGACAGCGACCATCCACGCTCAATAGCGTACTCCCATGCAGCATTTGCCGCGTTTGCAAGCAGCTCACAATGGTATGGAGCATTGATGTTAAGAAACTTTGTATAGACTCCGGGCTTGCGCTGCGAGAATACAACGCGTGATTGATCCTTGCCGCGGCTGTCATACTCGATATGCAGTTTTTCTACAAAAGGGCCAAGAGACTCGGTTGCTCCAGAGACCACAAACATCTTTGAATCGTTTGCTAGCGACATGTGCACATGCATGCTGCGACTTGACTGAAGGGCGTTGTGTCTATCTACAGAGGTCAATATCTGCTCTCTGCTCAACTTGAGCACAGAAACCATAGGCGTGACTTCCTGCTGACCGTCCTTGGGAACAGAGACAGCTGCTCGAGCAACTGGGTATTCCATCTGGGGGAACGCGCCGCATAGCATCAGCAGCCCTAATGCCTTTTTAGAAAGACTGAAAAACGACTGCTCATCGGTAACCATTGACAGCACCGAAGCAACTGTAATTCCCTGACTGTGACCAGCAATAGCTATATATATTCATTAACAAAAGCATGTAATTAGTAATTGAAAATTTTTTGCTATTTTTTTTTTGCTGCAAATTTTCTGAGAAAAAATACAGATACTTGGTTTGTAATAATCAACTTACCTGAAAAGGAATCCACAAGCTCTGCTGGAGATATGCCCAAGGTCTTGTACAGCACCATAACCTGCATAAGCTGGGTCAGTCCAACTAGCGGAATGCATACAGGAACTGATACCATGTACTCGTGGTGAGGCAGGGTATCCGGATGCTCGAGCCACTGTACGACATCCAATCCAAAAGAGTAAAGGTGTGCAAGCTTTGGCATCGATGCCTCATTTTCTAGGAACATGGCCATTTGCATAACGAAATCTCTGACAAGCGAATGGTATATCGTGTATATCGATCGAGTCTCCTCGATATAATTGTCCATGCCTCCCTGACCCCCAAACATGGCTAGAATTTTGAATTCAGGATTTGCAAGTAGCGCCGGACGATTAGAGCAAGGTTTGTGCTCGATATCGAGCGCATTGGCGGCATAATAATAGGCGCGCAACACAGTTTGTATTTGCTCTGAGTCAAGGCACTTTTCGCTGGCACACACATGAATGTTCTCCTCCCCGTTGCAATATTGATTGGTAAACGCCTCAAATAGCGCCACGCCTGCATCTTTAGAGCCACGTTTCGCCGTAAATTCAACAAACTGCGCAAAACCGACAATTTCGACCAGACCGCACTCCATATCCGTCGAGAATTGAGCAAAGAGACTTTGCACCTCTGCGACAACACTGGTTGGCAAAACTATATTCAGTGCCATATCGCATAGCGAGCTTGTAGAAACAAGCGTTATTTTTGCAGGATCCATAGATAAAATAAAAGTTTTACGCTTATAGAAAAAAAAGACAAAAGAAGGCAAGCTAATTCTAGTTTAACTGATCCTAGTTGTCTTATTTGTTCAAAGCTCTTTTTTCAAAATAAAATGATAGGGTGAAAAGTAAATAACAATAGCAAAAAATAAATTCCACCAAATAAAGCAAACAAATGGTAAAGATAGAAAACAAAGAGTAAAGATTACTTTTTTTTTATTAAACCAGGGCATAAAAAGAAAAAACTAGTATATTGTGATTTCACAAACTTTTTTCGTATGTACGACTTTTTAGTAGTGTAGTTTTAAAACATGACAAAATATTTATTCCCAAGATATACTTCACTGAGATTAATAAAATAATATTGTTATCTTGCTTGTGGATAAATAAGCCATTCTGCTAAATGCATTGGTCTTATTTTGGCTTTAAATTACATACCAAAAACCTTTGCACATTTACATGAGAGGCTGTAATAAGGCTCTCGGGGAGTGCCTAAAGTGAATTTGGCATATAAAGTTTATAAGCCACTTTTACGCCACCGATAAAAATAAAATAAAATATGAAAAGATTGAAATACAAATAGAATTGTATTTGCATCCAGTTTTTATACGCCTCAGAAATAAAAGAAGAAATTGTACTTTTTGATTTATTAAAACATCTGTATAAATCATATTTTATTGGATTTATATTGATTGGAAAATTTTCTAGCAAATTGGTGCTAAAACCGATAAAGGAAAAAAAACACTTTTTTTAATTCACATATTGTTTTATCAATATCTGGCCAGATTGCGCTATGTTTATTTTGGCAAAAAAAAATAGTTGTATAAATATTTTGAACTTTAAACATGGCGATCATTAAAATATTTCATTCTTGCCAAAAAGTACAATAAAAAAGTAGTTTTTAAAATATGTATAATATTAAAAAAGATGGTGTTTTAGAAGATTAAATTTGGCAGAAAATGTCTGTTGATTGAAATGTGAATCAGATTAATCCGCAATGGTCTAGTGGCTAGGATCCGACGCTCTCACCGTCGTGGCCGGGGTTCAATTCCCCGTTGCGGAATTCCTTTTTATTCAATTATTCTATAATTAAAAAGATATGGGCAATGTAAATTGTAACTATGTCTTTTTTTATTATTTTTATTTTATAAAAAAAATCGTACTCTATTTTTCTAGTTTTATCTTGGCGAAAGGATAATAAATCAGTAAACAATGGGCAAGCAATCGGAATTGGTAACAAATGGAGAATAGAATGATTGATGGTGGTTACTTATAATCATAATACTGGGAAAAAAGGAAGAGAGAATTGAGAAAATAAAAGATAAGCATATAAAGCCTACACAATTGGCGTTTTCTGCAGAGAATATTTATTTGGATAGATACATGGATCAAACGACAAAGATTGAGGATTCTGCAAAAAGAAAATGAGTATAGATGCGGAATGTATTGAATACAGTGTCAAGCGCTTTTCTGATGATACCGACACACAATATATTGTTTACCAATGCAAAAAAAACTTTGACGATGTCTGTTTTTTTATTTACAAGTAACAAGAGGTAAAAAAGGCAGCAAATGGCATAGATGCCTCGTACACGCTGCAGGGCAGGAGCCGAGTATGATACGATACGGTATGGTATGGATACAGAGCAAAACAAAGCAAAACAAAGCAAAACAAAGCAAAACAAAGCAAAACACAAACACGAACAAAGCATAGGTCATGGCGCAAGAAGCAAGGCGCAAGGCGCAGAAGCCGGTGCTGGTCATGCTGCATATCGCATCCAGCACACAATTACATCACCAAAGGCAAGGCTGGAGATGAGACCTAAGCTGAAAGCAGGGGTCGGAGCCAGAAATGCGTTGGCGTATGTGAAGCTAGATGCTGATCGACATGTCGGGTCGGTGTCCTTGTTCGACACTGGGTGTTTTTTTTTCAATTTTCTGCAGACAGAACGCGTCAATAAATCAAGGACAAAAAGAAAACCCCCGCAGAAAGGGGCATTTTTGATATATGTTGCGCTTTAATATACTTTGGGCTTTCTTTTTCTGGGAGCCCCTAAACGCAGCACATCGCAGCACAACGCAGCATTAAGATATAGCCGAGAAAAAAGCTTTCAGGCACACATCTAAAGGGCTCTCTTACAAAGTACCTGGAAACGGTGACGCAAGTTTAACGAAATGCGTTCGTGTTGGTCCGCAAAAGGATCGCCCGAAATTCTGCGGCCATACCTGCTGCCTGCCTTGTTCGTGCAAAGGCAAACAAAAAATAGAAGCAGTTAATGCGCAGAAAGAGGAAACAACAGCTGCGCTGCCATTGGACGAGCTGTTGGCTGTTCGCTATTTTTTTTTTTTTGCAGATGCAGCGAAACATCCAAACATCCCCCTTCCCCCTCTAATTTCACTCCTTTTTGTCACTCTCTGTCGCTCTGTCTTATCTTTCAAATGCTGAAGAGAGAACATATAAAAAGCCCGTCGGCAGCCCACTTTGTACAGCAGAGCAACTTTTCTTTTTTTCTCTTTTCTTGTCAGCTCAACGCATTCAGACTTTATCTGTTCTTTTTATAAACTAATTTCTCTCCTGCCTTTTTTATTTTCGCCATCCGCTTTCATCTGCTTAGCTCTCTCTTCCTTATATCTGCGCATTTTTTTTTTTTTTTTTTTCTGTGATAAACATGAAGTTCTTTACTGCCACCACTGTTCTGGCCCTTGCTGCCGCTGCCGCTGCACAGAGCTCCTCTTCTCTCAGCGAGTTCGAGCAGTGCCTTGAGAAAAACTGCCCCAAAAACAAGACCGATGTCAACTGCCAGGCTGCTTGCCTGAACCTGCCCAACCCCAATCAGTCGATGATTGAGGCTACCAACGAGTGCTACAAGAAGTGCAATGTCCCTGACCAGAGCGCTGCTATTGCCTGCAAGGACGAGTGCGACAAGACGTTCAACCCAGTGTTTTCTATCATCTCGGACCATCTTGTTCCTGCTGGCGTGTCTACTGATGCCGAGGCTACTGCTTCTGCCACCGCCACCGAGACCAGCGCCAGCGACTCTGCTTCGACCGGTGCCTCCGCTGCCGCTGACTCGAGCGCTGACGCCTCTGCCTCTGCCTCTGGCTCTAAGCACGCTTCCGAAGTCGACTCCTTGGAGAGCGATGCCGAGAGCAGCAAGCAAGCTTCGGATGTTAGCGAGAGCGAAAGCAGCTCTGCATCGACTATCAAGGCCGCTCTTTCGGCAGTCGCCCTTGTTGCTGCTGCTGCTGCTCTGTTCTAAGACGTCTGCGTGAGTTTATTTTTTTTAAATGATTAGGATCCAACCAGGTCATGGCTGTGGTCTACCTGCGCTTTGGCGTTCGTTGTTTCTGACTCCATTCACGACACACTAATTTTTTTATTTGTTTGTTTTTTTTGCTTGTTTGTTTGCTTGATAATTTTTTTTGCCGAGAATAATATACATATTTATTTTGTTTTGTCCATGATGACAATGGAATATTTGGCGGCATATCCGGCAAACAATGCTTGTTTCATGTGTTGCAATGCAGTCAGAACAAAAGGAGACAAGCAGAGCAGATACCGTTGTTGATATAGATACATATTCTGATACCGATGCTTCCATGCTCATGTCCCATTCTGCGTCTTTTTTTCATTTATCGAATCATAATTTTGCATGCGTAAACTGGAATTTATTAAAGCTGTTGGTTGGAAAGAGGGAATGCGCAAAATGTGGTTCCACAGTATTCCTTTCTGCTTTTTTTAAGCATGCCTGTTATTTCCAAAACAGGAAACAAATATGCGCTGCTTTTTTTGTGGGCTTTTGTTGTCCACACTACTTTTTTGTTTTATTTTTGGATCAGATCCCGTCTGCAGAGCATAGCAGTTGGTCTGCATGCATACAGTCCACTATTTTCCTATGACGTTCGTTATAAAAAAGCAGGCACAAAACATCATATGGCCGGTGATGGATTGCATGAGCAACATGTCATGTCTTTCTATGCATATATACACACTTATGATGCAATATGACTCTCGCCTCTATAGTGTTCTTATTTTTTTAAACACAACAATACACATTAGCTGTGCAAAGTGCTCTATATCTTTAATCGTCATTAAATGACTGTTTTCAGTCGTAAACAAATATTAATAAAATTGTCTATCTATTTAGGTGCGTTTTATTTCTAAAAATAGACATGACGAATATATTTTGAATGACTGTAGTTTTGATATAGCGGTCATGTTTTGAGTTTTTTTTTGTTCTTTTATCATTCTTGTAATACGTAGTGATCTAGCCAAGTTCCTAATTCCGAAATCTGATCAGCTGCTTGTTAAATGCATGGGATTTTCACGTGACAAGTCCTGGCTTGGCAAAGCCATTTGTGGTATTGCAAAAAAGGCTTTGCAATGCAAATAAAGAAATTCAACTTTGCAAACTTAGTTTCAAAAAAAAATAGGCCTTGCGTTCTTTGCACATCCATTCCTTTTTTTTCTTGCACTTTTTGTTCTTTTCTTTTTATATTATTTTATTTTGCTATAATTCTTTAAAGCTAAATAAATCAATCTTTCCTTTTTTTTTATTTTTTACGCCCTTTGCTTGCTTAGTTTTTTTTTGCTGCTTCTGAGAAAAATTGCGGGGATTTAATTTGTAGAAGGAAAAGTTTGCATTTGTAAAGTTGATAGCTAACTGTAGAGGAGCATCTTGCAGAAATTAGAGTTAAAAAAGAATACATTGAAGATGCCCTCACCTTCACTGCTGTCGCACGACGACAGAAGCACTATTCTCAATATCCAGCCCAAGCCCAAATTCGTAAGTATCAAGAAAGAAATAAACAATAAATATAATAATCTTTTTTTGAATTTGTCTTGTTAAGCGTCGAATATATACATCTCGGCCAACAAATAAAATTAAAGCGAGATTGCGTTTTCGACAGTGTTTAAATGCAAAGAGAGCGCTTTGCTAATTAGACCACTATACTTTCTACTTTTTACTTTGTCATTTGTCTCGTTGATTTTTTTGTAGAGCGTGCTTGGAGCTGCGGTAGCTCGGCTGTTTGTAGCGCACCCTGACACGAGAAAATGGACATATACCCGTCGGTTTGGAGCACTTGTGCTAGTGAAGGACACGCACAACAACGATGCTTCCTTTTTGCGAATTGTCAATCTCGGCTCTTCTGGACAGCCTGTTTTGTGGGAGCAGGAGCTCTATCGCGGATTCGAGCTTGTCAGGCAGACACCGTTTTTTTTCACTGTCGCTGGGGACAAGTATATATTTGGGCTTGACTTTGCAGATGTCGACGAGGCAGCAAAGTTTGAGGAAAAGGTCAAGAAGCGTGCCCGGAAGATCATGAAGCAGAATGCAGCAGCAGCAGCAGCAGCGGTAGCGATAGCGTCGTCTGGGCCAAGCGCGACGCAGAGAACGCTGAACCTGGATGACGACAAGTACAGAAAGCTTGTCAAGGCACTGGCCGCGTACAACATCACCGAGAACATGCTTGATGACCCAAGCACGGCAAAGCTGATCAAGGACTTTGTCAACCAAAATGGAAGCGTCGACAACCTGATCCGGTCTGTGCATCCAAAGGCACCTTCGCAGGCTCCACCGCCGCCGCCCCCGCCGCCCCCAACAAATGCACCACCACCACCGCCGCAAAGCGCTCCTTTACGGTCTCCGGTTCCTGGCGCGCAGACAGCTAGTGCCTTGCCTGCCAAGAGCCCGGTTATGCGGACCGCCTCGCCTCATCAGGCTCCACCGCCGCCGCCACCGCCAGTCAGGCGCAATGTACCACCACCACCGCCGCCGCGGCACAGGCCTCCACCACCGCAGCAAAAGTCAACGCCATCGACCCCGCAGCAGCCTCATGCGTCGTTGCCGCCGCCGCCGCCGCCGCCAAGAAACGCACGAAAGTCGTCGCCGCCTCTGTCAGCAGCGCCCCCGCCCCCGCCGCGCCGTCATGCAAATGCGTCATCGCCCGTTCCATTGTCGCAGCCCGATAGCTACGTGCCGTCAGCACCCCCTGCGCCGCCAACACTACCACAAACAGCTCCACCAGTATTACCACAGGCACCGCCGCCTGCACCGCCAGCATTGCCACAGGCACCGCCTCCAGCTCCACCTGCGCTCCCACAAACAGCTCCACCGGCACCACCAGTACTACCTAAGGTACCGCCGCCTGCACCGCTAGCATTGCCACAGGCACCGCCTCCAGCTCCACCGGCGCTCCCACAAACTGCACCACCAGCACCACCAGCGCTTCTACAAGCTGCACCACCAGCACCACCAGCACCACCAGCACCGCCTCAAGCTGCACCGCCAGCTCTACCAGCAGCTGGAGGAGATACTCGCAACGCTCTGCTTGCTTCGATCAGAGGAGCTGGAGGCATCAGCTCCCTGCGTAAAAGCGATGCCAGCCCATCCAGCCGCAACTCTGTCGGATCCGCGATTCCACAGGCAAAGTCTCCAGGAGATGCTTCGCCTGGAGGCAAGCCTGGTGGTGCCAATCTCAGCGACGCCCTTGCAAACGTGCTTGCTCAGCGCAACAAAGTCATTGGCGGCGAATCCGACTCTGAAGAGGATGATGACGATGACTGGTAACTTTTTTTTTCATGTATTCCACAATTTTTTTATTTTTAATTGTTGCGAGTTTCAGAATAAAAAAATTTGCCAATTGATTGCGCCTCTGCTTATGCGCATAAAAGCGATATGCCTTTCATATACATATATATATATATCCTTTTCTGTTACTTGGACGCATTTGTTTGTCTTCAAAGCCAATACAACAAGAAATCATCAACTTTTATATTATATATATATTTGACAACCAGCTTAATAAAACAAAAATAAAAAATGTATAAAAAAAAGCAACGCCAGCATTAAAAGACCAGGCCAGCAAAAAAGTCGGATGGCTGCTATTAGCAGCGGCCTAGACCCTTGAGCTTGACTTGTTGCACTACTTTGTATAGTTTTTTTACTTTCATGAAAGTTACCGCCACTGCATAATTTTAAATGATGCGCATATTAATTGTGGTATTTTTTCCCTTTCTTAAAAAGTATCAGATATCTTTAATTTTTTTTTTTTTTTTTTGCAAAAAGGTCTCAAAAATTGATATCATAAAGTTGCATTCCAAGCACTGACTATTTTATTGCTAGTTCAAATAGCGAAAAAGCAAATAAAATGTCTACCCTCTTAAAAACACAACAAACTCGATCTTTCTTTTACCTTGTCCAGCAAAAAATACTCTTAATATTTTAAATATTCCGTTTATTTTTACTTATATTCTAAGAAAAAATTTTTATTAAAAATATGAGCCGCAATCGGTTTTCAGAGTTTATTGCTCGCAGACGTGAAAACTCGCTTGGAAACAGCGATTCGCCCAATAGCTCTGTCTCTCTAGAGGAAAATAATGCCAATGTCGACATGGAAAAGTACTTCACAACGGTATGTGCCACAGCTAGTAATACTTAGCAAAGCGATGATCCTAAATTCAAAAGCCGCAACGTTCCCCTTTTTTGGAACTTTTCTATTATTGCTAAATGGTCCAACTAGCTAATTTTTGTTTCACGATTTACATTTATATAATAGCTAAATGGCATCGAAAGGGATATCAGCAATGTCAGCAGCAGTATTGATGAACTTGGTGTTCTTCACGGCCGTCTGCTTTCAACTGCAGATGGAGACAAGTCTGAAGGTAATTTAACTAAAACATGTAAATTTAAACAAAGACAGAAACAATTCGTTTTTAGTTTTAAATAAGATACTAAGCTCTTCCATTAAATATTGTTTTTTTTAAAACAATTTAGCTATTGCTCATCAGCGCGATCTAAAAACAGCCGACATTAATGACCAAATAAAAAAGCTTAGAAACGAGCTAGGAGCAGTCGAACAAATGAACCAAAATACGCAGCTTACACCAAGCGAAGAGGCAACAAGAAGAAGCAAGCATGCGGTTCTAGCTCAAAGGCTCATGTCAGTTTTAGACAAGTACAGAACACTCGAAAAAGAGTCACAAAAGCGCTATAGAGTGCGCATGGAGAAGCATATTCGTTTAGGTAAGTTGCTGAGTGTTTTTCTTATTGTTATTGCGACTATGCGCAAATATTATAGACTCAAATAACAAGTTTTAAAAGCAAATTATTTAATCGTTTAAAATCAATTTTTTTTCTATAATATCATGACATATAGTGAGGCCAGATGCGACAGACGAGGAAATTACGGAAGCTGCTAATAACGAAGCATCCAGATCAGTTTTTGCTATGGATGTCATGTCATCGTATAGAAGCAAGGTTGCCAAACGGATGCTACGTGATGTTGAAAACAGAGACAGAGATATAAAGGATATAAATCAAACAATCGAGGTAACTATCCAAGCATAGATTAAATTCAATCATAATTACAATGGCAATCTAATACTTAGCAACAATTTTGTTATCTATTAATTTGTTTGTAGATACTTAATCGGATGTTTGTTGAGATGGAAGAAATTGTCTCCGAGCAGCAAGATGTTTTAGATAACATTGAGCAGGCTGTCGATACCACATTCGAAAATACTGTTCAAGCGCAGCACGAAATCAAGCGTTCGACTTGGCTCCGCTACAAGATCAGAAAAGTAAGTATATATACAAAAAGAAAAAGAAATTACAAAGGTATAGGTTGTTCTTCTATCTAAAAATGTATGTAAACATATTAATCCAGTCCTTAGAGCAAATAACTAACTATAAATTTTTTTTTTTTTAAAAAAAAATGTTGACTGTTAATGTAGAAAAAGTGGTGGCTTTTGTTTTTACTGATTCTGCTTATTATAGCAATTGCCCTTGCAGTAGCACTTCCCGTTGCAATGTAAGTATACAAATATATATGGATATATATGTGTCTGTATTGTATGAATAAGTAATCTGACTCGTAAATTAAATTATTATATTGCTGATTCCTACACATTTGTAGTAATAAGCGCGGAGGAAGCAACAGCAACAGCAATCGCAACAGCGGAAATACGACAACAGCAAGCTAAGCAAAAGTGCTCATAGAAAATACATATTTTTTTTACTATTCATTACAAATTTTGTTTTTCCCGTTTATATATATATATATATATATTCAAGCAAAAATATTTCAAATTTACCAGAGACCACATTCAGTTTAAAATACTCTAAGGATTTACGCATTAGCACCAAGTATATTTTGACCAGCTGCAACAGATACTGTATTAGCAGATAAAATGGCGTTCGGATGAGATTTAAACTCTCCAGAAGAACATCCCTGTACCTGGTCCATCTGGTAAGGCGAAACTGGCGAGATAGGGCGGGCAACACCCGAACCAAGCTCTGTAGAGCCCTTGCTCAAAACAGAGTGTAGCTGGTTAATGCTTTCAATATCCTGGGGATTGAACTGAGTACGCGCTAGTGAGAGCTCTCCAATGCCCTGGAACGCCAACTGGTTGTGCTGATCTAGATG
Organism: Coemansia asiatica; assembly: GCA_027478445.1. Classification (NCBI taxonomy): domain Eukaryota; kingdom Fungi; phylum Kickxellomycota; class Kickxellomycetes; order Kickxellales; family Kickxellaceae; genus Coemansia; species Coemansia asiatica. The sequence goes on from JANBOH010000364.1 coordinate 12,325, forward strand.
CAGCTGATGGTTTTGAGGAGCTATACTAAGCATCTGGTCAGACAAAAGGCGCGGCGATTGGCAAGGACCATTGAAGACCGGCTGGTTTCCAGAAAAGCCGCATAGCATTTGCTGTTGAGGTGCCATAGGTAGCGGGTATCCAGCTGCAACCAGTGCTCTGCGAAGATCGTTAATCTCGATCTCCATTTCCTGGATAGTGCGACGCAAAAGATCTATATAGTCTTTTGCCTTTTGCATTATAAGCACTGTCGATGGCTTTACCATATGCAAGGTCGGAATAACATCACGTAGTTCGTAAAGGATTTCTCTTTGGTGATGCCTTCTCTAACAAAAAATTAAAAATTAAAAGGTAATCACAAGTATAAAATTATAGTTTTAGCGGGGTATATGCATATATATATATATATATATGAAGCTGATAGCTTTTACTATTTATTTAAATTTTAAAATGATAGGGCAAGGATTGCTTGGTCATTGGAAATACATACCTTGCGCTCTAGCTCGTTGTGGTTAAGCCGTTTTTTCCTAATAAAAAAGTTGAAATTATACGTTGAATTGTGATAAGGAAATGATTTTTAGAATATCTTTTTTTTTGAGAAACAGACTAAATAAACAAATAAATAGCAATTTGTTTCATTTATCCTATCTTTTATATATATAATACTCACTTTGGTTTAGTGATCGACTTTGACGGTAATCTAACTGGTTCTGGACGTGTTAGTCCAGCCTCAGCTGCTGCTCTTGCTAGGCTTTCTGCTGATGGATGGAATGCCGACATTGCAATGTAAATAATTAGATAAAAGAAGACACAAAAAATAAATAGAGGTATAAAATTGGTTTTGTTTTTATATACCTAAATCAATTTTAGTAATGCTTTTTTTATAAAAAAATCTATATTTTAGGATTCAGTAGAAATAAATGTAAAAAGACAAAAAAATAGAGGAAACTTTATGAAAAGCGCAAAAAGCAACAAAAACAAAAAAATGATCGAGCCCTTGTCTTGATAAATATAGAAGCTGCAAAATTCTTGTTCAAAAAAATCAATTATATTTTTCAATTATAAAATTTGTTCTTGCCGCTTATAGTACTCCATATAAAGTTGTTTTCAATCAAGATAAAATGCTCTTTTTGTTGCTAGTATAAAAACACGCTTTTTCGGAATGAAAAAAGTATAAGACACACATGGCTTTTATTTTCTATTCTAAATTTATGAAACTAAATTCGAAACATTGCACCCCTCTTTCTTTATTTTTTTCTTTGGCTTCAATAAACTCTTTATTTTGTTTACCAGAAACCCCTTAAAGTTGCAGCTTCAAGTGTATCAAAATGAACATTTCCCTTAACTTCTAAAAGTGATTTTCAATAAATGTGGCGCTCCACAAATAAATGGAATTTACGTTTCCATTCCCCCAGAAAATTTCCAATTCTATTTACCCCTCTTTTTGTATTCTAAAAAAAAAAACACGATGCCCATGCTGTTATATTCATATTATATATATATATATATATATATGTGATTTAGCTGTCGTTGTTTGTTGCAAAAAAAGCATTTTTCCTCATTCCCCGCATAAAAAACTTTTTGAAAAAAAAGAGATAATTCCAAGCGCTCGGGTGGGGTCGTCTGAAAAAAAAAGAAAAATTTAAAGTTTGCTGGAGCTTTATCCCAAATCATGTTTTCCGACACAAGCAAAAAAGTAAGACATTATTCTTATTCCACATGGCCCAAATATCCAGATAATTTTCTACTAGAAAGGCTGCAACAAGTAGTATACCGAATTTTCTATTCGCTACATGTCAAAAAAAAAAACCATTACTTGGTGGAAGCGCAAATTTACAAGTTCTAGCTTTGGGTTGTTTTATATTTCGATAAAGTAAATTAATTAAAAAAAGTAGTCTGCTTAGGGATTAAGAAGATCCACAAAGTTCAGAGTGCATGACCAGCCCTTGTTTTTGATTTCGATCGACTCTTCCTCGGGGCACCAGCACTTCTTGTTAGCTGCACCCTTTGGACAGTTCCACAGTGGTCCATGGTAGTA
>JANBOH010000365.1:0-14257 GCA_027478445.1 Coemansia asiatica
TTGGTTAGCAAGCGGAGAGTGGCTTGGAAAATGTTGATTTTCTAGCCTTCTTGGCTCAGCTGGCAGAGCGTCCGCCTAGTAAGCGGAAGGTCACCAGTTCGATTCTGGTAGAAGGCAATTGACTTTTTTTGCCAATTTTCCAATTTTATAGAAATTGGCACCCCACTTTTTCCCCCAATTCAAATTTCTTTGCTTAATTTTAACTTTTTTTTTTACATTTCACTTCTCTTTCACATTTCTTTTTATGGACGGACTTAATCAGCAGAGGCAGCAGAAATTGGAAACATTTAATGCCAAGACAAGGAAGCCCAGTCTGCGCGGGGTGTTTGAGACGTGTGTTGAGTGGTCGAGCGATGGTAGACGAGCAGGAGTTCTGCGGTTGTTTAGAAACAAGGAGCAGGAGGACGAGGCGGAGAGCAAAGCTGTTGTTGTGAGCGAGGATCTGGAGACAGATGGCGAGAACACACGGGTGATCGGGGTAGTAGGGGTGCCGGGGTACATGACGCCGACGGACTTTCTTTCGTTTGCCGGAGTGCTACGAGACAGCATTGAGCATATGCGGGTGGTGGGCGATGCGCGGTCGGCAAACCATTACATGGTGCTGCTGCGGCTTCGGAGTGCAGCGCAGGCAGAGAAGTTTCACAGCATGTTTAACGGCAAGACGTTTAGTCCGCTGGAGCCAGAGACGTGCGACGTGGTATTTATTGGCTTGGCAGAGTGCGATGCAACAGATGTCGAAAGGGAAGATGGCAGTACTAGTATTGCTGCTGCTGCTGGTAGTGTGAGGGTGTTTGTTGAGCCAGAGGACGTCTTTGCTAGTGCTGCGGGCACATCGTGTGCGGTTTGTCTGGAAGCGCTTGACGATGGCGCTGCTGGGCTGCTGACGATTCTGTGCCAGCATAGTTTTCATGCGCAGTGCCTTGCACAGTGGGGCGACGGCACATGTCCAGTCTGCCGGTACAGCCAGACGGCGCCCTTTGTCGACCACGAGCAGTTTGAGCGAACAGTTGCCACTCAGGCACCCGAGAACCCCGCTGGCGTCAGCCACTGCTATGCATGTGAGCGGACAGACGATCTGTGGATCTGTCTTATTTGTGGATCCATTGGTTGCGGCAGATACGCCAACGCCCATGCAAAGGACCACTTTGACAGAACATCTCATCCTTATTCGATGAAGCTCGAGTCACAGGTGGTCTGGGACTATGTCGGCGACGGCTACGTGCATCGGCTGCTTCAGGGCATGGGCGACGGCAAGCTGGTGGCCATGGAGACGCCGGCCAGGCCAGCAAGCGCCGCAGCTGTGATGGAGACGGCGAGCCTAAGTGCTCGAGGCAAGCACGATGACCAACAGGAGCCTCTTTCGGAAGACGCGCTTTTGCTCGCTGCGCAGCTTGAGTCACAGAAGGTGCATTACGAAGAGCAGATAGCCGAGCTAAACCGTCGTCATGCGCAGGATATACAGCAGTTATCGAAATCAGAGGCCAGCAGACAGGCACTGCAGAAGCAAGTGGATGCGCTGCAAAAACATAATCGAGAGCTCAAAGAACAAGCGGATTTTGCGGCTAAAGAGAGCCAGGAGTTGCGCGCAGTCTTGGAAAGCGAAAGGAACGAGTTTGCAGCAGAAAGGAGTAGGCTCGAGGGATCGATTGCTCAGTGGATAAAAAAGTCAAACAAAGACGCTGAGGTTCTTAAAGAGGAAAAGGCGATGACTAGGCATTTGCTCGAAAACCAGGAGGACCTCAAAACCCAGATTGCCAGGATGAACGAGCAGACACGGGATCTGACAGAGCAGATCCGCGACCTGTCATTCTATATCTCGACCCAGCAGGCAATTAACGCTGAAGGCGGATCCTCTGGCCAAAGCGAGATCCAGGGTGCAAGCATCGTTGGCGTTGCCCAGCCGCCTGCAAGCAACGCAGCAAAGACCAAGGGCAAGCGCAGGATACCCAGGAAATGAGAAGGGTACTTTGCTTTGCATTCTTTTCTACAATGGTTTTCATCGATTACAATGATGGCGCTTTTAGCAAAAAGGAATTTTCGCTTGTAAAAAGTAAATTAAAGCGCAGCCAAAAGAAAAATCCAAAGACTGTGTTAAATTAAAAAGAAAACTGCACAAATTATTTGTTTCAATGCTAGAGCTGCCTTTGCAAATTTTTGGAAATGTAAAAAAAAAATAGTTTTATATCAAAGCTGAGAAAAAGGATAGAGCATCCTGTTGGATTGCAATTGCTTTTTATTATCCCTTGTAAATACTTGTTCCATTTTGTCCTTTTCATATTTTAAAAAATGGGGTTTTCAATAAGTAGATGTATAGTTTTTCTGTTGTTCTCCATAGCGTTGACAGTCCAGGGCGAAGATGATGGCAAGCACACGGGGACTAAAGGTGGCGGTGGCGATAGAAATCGTAATATTTCAAATGTCTAAGTTCGCTCGTTTAATTTATTTTCCTTTGGGCGTTAGTTTTAAAATAATAAAATAATAATGTGATATTTAATTAATAGCAATAATCCATTTTTTTTTGGAAAACAATTTGTAAAAATAAAAAATAAAGAAAAAAAATTATAAATGAAATGAGAAACACGAAACAATGCATTGTTAATAAAAAGAAAAAGAAAACTGATTTCTAATGAGGCATTGACTGCTCTTTATAAAAATAATACGGAATGGAAAAGTCAGCCTAGGGTATACCCATAGAAAAAAGGTATGTCATCTTACATGGAGAAGCCACAAAGAGAACAATGAGTAAATCATTTAATTTGGTACATCAATTTATTTTTTTTTTCTAAAAAAAATATTGGCTACTGTTAGAGACAAACAGAACCAGCTGCTGTCTCAAGACAAAAAGTGCCTTATTCACTTTTGGTGTTGCTAGACGACCGCGTCATGGATCTTAGACTGGCAAACGACAAGACACGCTTAAAAGGCGATGATGATGATGATGATGATGATGCTGACAATGCTGGTGATGGAGACTGAGCACTGGATTGTTGTCTACTAGGCGACTGGGACAAACATGCCTTGCCAATGCCCATGTCTCTATGTTGTTTGACATGACCACCAATACCAGAATGGCTGTAGATATTGGAATAGCCGCCAATTCCCGCATCCCGATGCTTAGGAATTATAATATTAGCTGGACGCTGCTCGCTAGCAATATAAACAGCTGCATTTTGTCTGTAATTGAAAGGCTGTGGCTCAGGAGCCGGTGAGCGTTCAAAACCAGCACTGGAAATTGTGGACATCATCGAAGCAGACATTGTAAATGTTGATGTGATTTAGTAAAAGAAAAATACAAAATGCGGTATGATAAAAGAGATCAAATGAAAACGGAGTAAAATAAACTATAGAGAAAAAAAAACAAGTCGAACTAAAGGAAATCAATTCCTTTTATAGTCTGTCCAAGCCTCGGACCATTTTTCGAAATATTAAATAATAAAATTTTTAAAATGAAAAGCAGTCATTCTCAATTTTAAAACGATAACAAAAAGTGCACAAAAAACTACTACCTGGTCCAAACTTGAAACCTTAAAGGGAGACAATACATCATTTAGGAGTAGCAACCAACGGAGTAAAAACAAATAAGAGTCGAACAAAAATAGAAAAAGGAAAAAGGAAGGATGTTGCGCAATTCCCCTTGAATATTGTTTTTTTTTGCGCGATTTCCCACCTACTCTCCGCTCCATTTTTTTAGTCGACCCGTGTCGTTGCAAGAGTAAGGCAAAAAATGAAGTTATCTTATTGGACCAGAAGCCTTAAGGCAACCATGGTCCAATAAATTAGGCGGAAAATATCAATTGAGATAAATAATTTTTTCTTTTGCAAAACCAGCTCTTAAACCAGCTTGCGGATATCCGCAGATTCAAAAAAAAGCCAACTAAATCAGCTCGGACCCTTCTACTTTACCTTTAAACGATTTACAATTTACCTCCTTGTGCCCCATCTCACATTAGCGCCTGTGACTGCTGCATAAAATGGATAATATGGATGTACACTTTATCCGTTGTCAGTTAAACAGTAATGGTACTTGAAACAGCGATTCAAAATGCTGGTTAGCAACCCTTATGACGGAGCTTCCTGCAGCAGCGGAAAGGGATAATCTCCCTTGTAGGATCCACCTTTCTCGTTTATATTTTCCATCGATCGATAAAGATAGACGATAGATGGATGGGGATGAGACTGTTTGGAAAGACAAACAGCCACCCAACCAGCCAGCAGGCTAGTCATCAGCGCTAGCTATTACTCCTGACCAAAATAAAACAAACTCTCTAATACATTCTTATTAAAAAAACGACAGCTTTTTTCTTCATAGTAGTCTTTTATTCTTTTTACCCGAGCGAAGCAGCCTAAACAAGCGACCATGCTTCTCGCTCTGCATTGGCGAAGCCCCATCATCGATATTATCCGGAAATCCGCGTTTAGCTCTTTCCTGATGTGCAAAGTTGGCTGCAGACCGAGCCGCGATATCTTCATCTACATCCACTTCGGGACTAGATCCAGCTCTAGAGATCCTGCCAGTACCAGCGCTTCCAGCAGACATTACAGAGTCTCTTCTTTTACCCAATGATGACGAAGATCTCCTAAGCGACAGCCGCCGCCGCATTGATGAAAAGGACGACCGCTGGCTCTCGTCCTCCACACATATCTTGCCAATGCCCGAGTTGCGGTCGTCGTGGATGTTGTTTCCTATGCCTGAGCGACGGTAAAAGTTGCCGAATCCGCCAATACCGGCACTGCGCGAGTCGGGCATAATGACCCTGTCTCCGCTGGACCTTTTTTGCGGAATATCAACGGCTTGCGAAAACGAATATCTTACGAATTCCGACCCTGTTGTTCTGTGCGCTCCGCCAGGAACTGGTTGTGCTGTTGGTATTGATCCCTGACGCGATCTTGGCGCATCAAAGTTGAAATTGGGATTCATCCTTTTGCTTTTTTTAATATTTCTTTTTGTGTGGTTAACGTTAGTACAAGTATAGAAAAGAAATTTTGAATATATTTTTGTTCATTCGGAAAACTAATAATAAAAACTAGGAATTATATTTGGAGCTTTTCCAATTTCCATGCTTCGTCTTTTTAAAATCTCTGCTTTTTATTGCATAATTTCTAACTGAAAAATGATTGATTCATGCTTGTGAAACAAACAGTTTTATTAAAAAAAAAAAAGACAGCACCTTATTTGTTAAAATCCAGATCTGGGTTTAAGGTTTTTTTTCTGTTTTTCTTGTTTTTGCAATTCTTTTCTCCCTTTTTTTCCTTGTAATTCAAATCTAGGTATATTTCCCTTTAACCGAAAAATGGAGCACAGCTGATAATTTCTGACAAAGCGATTCTTTTTATTATTTTTAATAAAAATAAACCCCGCAAATAAAAAAGAAAAATCTGTTTTTACTTGGCAAGAAAAACAAAACATTTAAAAATAATTGAAAAAAATTATGTTTTCACAACACATTAAAAATAAGGATAAATGAAAAGTAAATGAATGCAAAAAAAATAATACAGATATATATTTAAACAAAGAACGAGCAAGCAATGCATGTCATTTTTTATTTAACTTAATTTTCTACATTTTTTAATGAGCAAACCATTACAAACTTTTATTTATTTTTTTAAAATAATGGATATTTTTAGTCTTTTTGAGCAAAACTATGCGTCCAACTCGAGATTCTACACTGAAAGAGGCAGCTGGTCAACCGAGGACAGCGATGTATTCTATAGTGTCTTGAGCAAATACACCGAGTTGATAGACGGGGTGCTGCAGTTGAATCACCAGTTTCTTGACAAACGAGAGACAGAAATAATTGAAGATGGGCTAAAGAGACCAATGGACAGTAACCAAGCAGGCATACCCCACTCAATATACAATGTTCTTGTAGCAGACAATGATACAAACATGGACAAGGCCTGCGACTCAATGTTTGCGCTAATCAACGAGATATATATGGCAACCGAGGGTAGACACACTGTGAGACAGATTAACAACAAGCATATCAATGCCAGATCCAAATGTGCAGTGCCATTCAAATATGTCAACGAGTTTGGGGCTTTCATCAAAAGCCAGACAAACAAAAGAACCAAAAGAAATATTGGTCAGTTTTTTGACGCACAAGAATCCGACTGCGTGATACTGACTAATCTGGAGCCCAAAAGCTACCCGCTGATCAAGGCACTGCTGAGGTTTGTATCCTGCAGAGAGCTATTTTGGTCAGATGAATACAGCGTTCCAGCGGATCCCTTGGTCTATGCTGAGCACTCCGCAGCTATGGATATCGAGCCATCATCGGATATCGAAAGATGGATGCAGGACATGATCAGAAGACATGGACGTCCCATGGTCGACTACTTGGATACCTGCGCATGTAACCTTGTCAATTCTTATCTGCTCAATCTTGTCGAGTGGGGTGAGAAAAATATGAGTGACCCGGTTAAAGTGACAACGAGTACGCCAAGGAAATACTTGGTCCAGTTGCTCGGGAGAATATCTGTCGAAGCCAGGGTCCCGCCTGCATCCCGCGCTGCTAGGATACCAAAGAGCCTTTATTCCATGAGGGTCTTTGGCATCCAGCAACTGCAACAGATGCCGCTGCTGTATAGTTCTCTGGGTCTGTTGACCGACATTTTTTTCTAGAAAGAGAAGCACCAATGATTGTAATGACGAGGATAGCTCGAATGACGCATATGGTCAGTATCAGCAGCTTGCATCTGCTGGAAAGAGATTAAAGGCCAATGATGATACTCAGAACTCTTCGGCAACACTACCAGTAATGATCTTCAACCAACTTTTACAGATAAATTCCCTTTCTAGCCAAGTCAATGACTTTTTGTTACGGTTTACAAACTTTTAAACAATAGCATAATCAAATATAAGAAATTTTTTAATAATTAATTTTTGTTAACCACTCGAAATTAGTCCTAGTTGATGTTGTTGGCAGGATTGTTGCGATGTTTATACAGCACAGTCATGAGCAGCGCAAAGCCCAGGAACGGAACAGTAAGGATAAAAGTGGTGTGCAAGGAAGCAACCAGCTTTTCGCCAATCAGGGGCAGCATCTTTGGGACATAGTGCTCAAGCGAGGCGCCAGACATTTCCAGAGCAGCGATATCCATTGTGCGCACATTAAACGAGGACAGGAACACGTTTGACTTGAAAATAGGATCCATGTTCATGATCAGACGGCTCTTCAGACACGCTTGGTACAGAACAAGACCCAGCATACCGCCGACGATAGACAGGAAATAGCCGACAACTGCAGCAGAGCCGGCTTCCTCCAGGGGAACGCTGATCTGGGCCAGATAGCTTATCGCGGTATAGGAAAGCCCCATGCCGAGCCCAGCAAGCGCATAGTAGGCGCGTTCCTTGGACTCGCTCGTGGCTTTAGCCGGAATCGTGTAGTACAGACCAGAGAAGACTATGCCGATGATCAGACCAAACCAGACCACAGGACGGGCCAGCCGGGCCTTGAAGCGCAGAGCAATGCCAGCGATAAGCGCGGCGCCCATTGAAACAGCCCAGTAAGGGGCGGTCTTTTTGCCGGCCTCCGCGGTATCCAGTCCCCTAGCAGTGATGTAAAGAATAGGCACATAGACCGAGTGCGCAAAGAACACCATGGACATGAACAGGATATTGACAACGCAGACCTGCAAGTTGTGCTCGTGCAGCCAGGCAATGTTGAAAATAGCTCTCTTTGCCATAAACCTCTCCCAGAGCAAAAAGGCAGCATTTCCGACGCAGCCAAAGACAATGAGGCAGATGACAGTTGCAGAGCTCCACTTGTGCTCGTTGCCACCAAATACGGTGCCAGTGGTAAGCATGATGACGGAACCCAAAAGCAGCGCTGTGCCGACATAGTCGAACCGCAGGAGACTCTGCACAAAGGACTCTGTGCGCGGAGGACGCTTATCAGATATCAGCGCCGGTGTGCATAGTATGGCGGGTGCCGCGGCAATGGGCGCAGCAAGGTAGATAGACCATCTAAACTTGCCATCGAGAGCGAGCTTTCCGCCGATGGTATGTGCGGCGCCGACGCCAAAAAGCTGAGCCGCGCACAGGCCAGCTACAAACAACGACCTGCTGCGGTCGGAGGCATTTGTGGCTACAAGACGAACGACAATGGACGACATGATGCCAGCGCCCACGCCCTGCAGGCTACGCAGGACATCGAAAGTGTAAGCTGTCTTTGCATGTCCCGCCACGCCGGTAAAGATCACAAAAGCTACGAGGCCAAACCAGAAGGTGGCGAGGCTGCCAAACAGCTCAGAAAAGCGCAGGGTTGGAAGAACAAAAGCCACGTAGCCGATCAGATATGCGCCTTGCATCCACATCGAGCTGACATCGATGCCCCAGGGCTCGACAGCCTGGACAAAGAACGATGCGGGAACGACAGCCAGATAGTTGGTGATGAATATGGTGATCAGAGCACTAGCAGGTTGAAGAGCAAGCAGGGAAGATTTATAAAATTTTAAGAATATTGGATTAGTAGATTAGCGGAACCAGAAATTATTGAGAATGCGAGATTTTGTAGCAGCTTGTGGCGTGGCTAGTGAAATGGAAGAGCAGTAGGATGCAAGACAGAAAAGACAGTAGAAAAGCCGCAAGGACCAGAAAAAAACAGCAATGGGCTTTGTTGATAGAGTCAAGTTAAGCAAACAAGAAAAAAAAAAGCAGTTGTAATCAGAAAGCAGTCCGATAATCCATCACCGTCAACCAAAAAAAAATACCACTTGTATTCTAAGATATTGCTAGATGCGGCGATCTTTTTTTTTGTAATAAAATGGTAAAGATTTTTCCAAGTGTTTCTATCAAAAAAAAATGAAAGAAGATAGATACTGTACCCGATGTAAAAGACAAGAAGCTTGGGCCGCGACACTTGCGAAACGTAGACCTCGGTAACGCTCTGGGGCTTCTTTTCGGCAGAATCAGAAGCAGATTCGCCAGCCTCGACAGATGGAGTGTAGTAGGATCCAGCCATTTGGTAAAAAAAAAGGAAAAAGAAATAAACAATTAAAGAACAATCAGTTGGCTATAACAAGAAAGGTTCAGAAAATATTAAACAATTAATAGCAGAAATAAAATAGAAATAAACGCAGCTAGGTCGTTAATAAAATAGATATCTGAATATTAGAATTAATTGGTTTGAATAAGAAAAGGGACGATGAGGAATAAGAAAAAATTGCGAGAAGCGAGAAGACAAGACAAGGTTGGAAATACCACTCCTTAATATATATAGGTAAATACAAAACGCCCGACAAACACATAAAAACGGTGTTTATTCACTGGAAGGCAAGCTTTGTTGAAAAAAAACGGCTAGAGCGCTGCAAAATAAGATAAAAAGATTAAAAAAAATGGCGCTTGGGCTTATTATTTCTTGTATAACTGTTTTACTGCTTCTCTTTCCCCATGCCAGTCCCCAATGCCTCAACATCTACAGCCTGAGAAAGGAAGGAAGGTCTGAGCCGAAGAGTATATCCCTTTATTCCGCTTATTATTATTTTTAGTTTTTTTCTTGGGTGGTAAATGCGGGAGGAGGGGGTGCTGATAGGGGGAGGGTTGATGCTGCTAGGACCAATCCTTACAATCCTTCTTGTGTTCATTACCTTATTCTGCAAGCGTCGATCATCCGAGGACACTATAGAAAAAGCAGCCAGCATGTCTCGCATGACCAACTTTTTTATCTTGTCTGGAAAATATTGAACTCCTTTTTCCAAGGGCAAGGGGAAGCAAATGGACAAGCAAACGGACACACAATATGAGCGAGCGTTTTGAATATTCTGCACAGAAACAAGCAGGACAAAAAGAACAGTTTGTAGACGCAGGACCAAGATTTGCACTGCCTGTAAGCAAATAATAAAATTATCAATTAAGATTCATTTTCTCGTTTAGAAATATAAAATAGTAAAATATTAAAACTGAATGTGTTGTTTTTTTGGGTGTACAGTAGAAAAGCACATGTCAAAAATTCGATTATTTTTCCTACCAAATTCGACAGAAAAAAACAGAAATTTTTAGGCCACATGCCCTATGCACGACATTTTTGGTATGTTTCTGGTATAAATACATCATCAGTCGAAGAAGAAAAAAGATGTAAAAGGAAATTGCGAAAGAATAAATGTATGGAATAAAGAACAAGAATCGATGCAAGATGCACGGAAAGAATGGTGCATCTTTCATATGAAAATAAATGGTGAGAAGAGCAGATAATTGCAAATGTATATGGAAATGGTAAATTGCAATATTTTCTACCTTCTAAACACTCAGTAATGATTGTCTTTGTTGCGCCGGTCTCTCACACTATAACTACAGTCTACAAGACAGGCCAAGCCCGACTCTGAAATGAAATGTCATATAACTCATGTTTTATTTGCCAGCATTTGATTAAGATCTGGTTTGACTGGTTTGCAAGCGACAAGTCATTTCGGAAATTACTTGCTGTCCTTGTGGTTGTTGATGGCCATAGCTTGATTATTTTTTATTCCATAAACGGTAGACGGGGAGATTTTCTTCGCCGCCTCCGTGTCTCCCCCAGCTTGCTCAATAAAAATAGACAATTTAATCAATGAACATGTGAAAGAATCGGCATTTTATATGCAAGAGTCCATTTAGTATATGCCTTGAGGCTTTTAATTTGTCCCCCATCTCCTCCATGTCCAGCTGGCAGAGAGAGACAATGCAAGTCAATATAACCTAATATAATTTAATGTCGAATGTTTAACAGAACATTACTTTAAACACACCAGCTCGGGTGCTATTTGTAAAAAAAAATTCAAAAAGGCACAAAAATTTGGCACATGTCTATACATCAACAATGGTTTACTATTTGGGACTCTTGTCCAACCAGCAGCAAAAATATATGTTTGAGGATTCACCCTGTCTAACCCGAACAAGAAAATGTTTTTTATTTTTATCATTGATCGCCAGTGACTTGTTTTCTACAGGAAGGTCGGCCATGTCGCCGTGTATTTGTCAGTTCACAGTCTATCATTTTCACTGTTACCGAGTTTGTCTTAATAAGTTGTTAATAAAATGTGTTTCGTCAGTGATTATTTTTTTGTTTAGCGTTCCCAAAACACCCACTATTATTCTTCAAAATTTATTGCTCAGACAACTAGAAAGATGACCTGCTTGCTGTTGCACTGTCGGCTTGCAAATCCATCCATCATATAAAAAATGACATCGTCACATGTGAAAATATAGGTTTTTTTTCATTTTTTTTGGGTTTCCGATCTGCCAAGCATTCTCAATCCGAAAGTGCAAAATTTTGAGATTTTCATTATGCTGTTTAAAAGGCTACAGTTCCAAGCAAAATCAAGTAAAGATATATTCCATTCAGTTCAGCCTGGCACAGAGCGCATAGCTCTTTGATTTTATGGTGAGCTTGCAAACAAACAGACTTTCTCCTCATTAGCTTAAGCATAAACAAACGCCTTGCACACGCTTTTCGCATTGTTTAACGTATTTTGTTTAAGTTGTACACAAGAAAATCACAAAAAAGACAAAGCACAATCGAAAAATGCTGCATCTATATTTTTTTATTCTTTCAGCCGATCACTAATTTAAATTTTTTCGGGTCGCACCGATCTTCCTTTTTTTTTTTTTAAAAAAAATATAATCCATTCTTATTTTTAGTTTTTTTATTTGTGCGACCAAGCAAACCTTTTTTCATATTTGCAGAGAAAGGCAGACAAAAAAGGATAGTGATATTAGCTGGAGGGTGTTGGTTAAAAGTCCCCCCTTCCCTTCTTTTTCTTAAAGAGAATTTCGCGCGATTGAAACTAGCTAGCTGCTGGCCTGGCGGTTTGCGCTCAGATCTTTTTCAGATGCTATTGCAACTGATTGCCAAGAATCCCGAATAAGGCATAGAGAAAAAGTATGGCAAAAAATCAACAACAACAACAAAACAGACACGCACAAACGCACAAACAGATGCACTGGCACGGGAAAGCAGACCATCAAAGCAAGAAGCCTGTGCAAAATGCTGCGCTCAAGCCCTTTTTTGGAAGAGCAGGCCTTGTGCAAGAAGAAAATAAACAGAAAAGACGGACAGAGTGCAAATTAGCACCGATATAAGATACAGGAATGAGCCAAGCTCGGCTCATACTGACTATTTGACTGGCTGCAAGGAGCGGGGGGAGTGTCAGCTATGTCTGGAAATCGAAGCGCCTTTGGGATTGGGCAGAAGGCAAAGAGAAAGAGAGCAGGGAGCGTTGCAAACAAAAAACAGTTGGGAGCAAACCCAGTCTTTGGCTGCCAAAAGCGACGAAGACGAATCAGAAAAGGGGGGAGATTTCGAGGCAAGAGAGAATACGCGTCCGCAGACCTTTGAGCTTTGCCGAATCCGCCATTTTTTTCATTGTTGTCCACAGCCTCTCTTGTACAACAAAAACAACAGGGAAACAAAATGAGCGCGCATTAGCATATACATCTAGACATATTCCCCTCGCTCATCCGGGAATATAAAAACCACTATCAGCGCACAACCCAAACTGCAAACTTCTTTTTTCTCACTTTGGTTTCTCTTTCAGACATTTCGATATATACTTTTGCTTGTTCAGTTAGCTAATAAATAATCTGTACATTTCAGTTTTCTATATACTCTAATATCTTTTCATTCAAATACTTTATCTTTTTGTACAATGAAGTTTGCTTTTACTGCCGCCCTTGTTGTCTCTGCTGCCGCTGTTGCCCAGGCCGCTAACGAAAACGCTCTGGCCCAGATCTCCCAGCACTGGGACGCCATTGTCAGTGTTATCAACGGCGATCTGCCCACTCTCAAGGGCCTCAACCCCGACATCTACGCCCAGGCCACCTCTGTCATCGGCGGCACCTCTTTGGATGCCTCGTACAACGAGCAGCTGGTCCAGCAAGTCGCTACCGGCATCTCGCCTGCCATCATGAACCCCGTGCTTGAGCGCGCTGGCGTCACTGGTGTTACCCTTGATGGCAGCCCTCTGCCCACTGCTGGCGTTGAGACCGGTTCGTCCGATGCTGGCTCTTCTGAGGCATCCCAAGAGTCGTCTACTCAGGAGGACACCGCTTCTGCCTCTTCGACCCCTTCGTCGTCTGACAGCCAGCAGTCCTCATCGCCTTTGTCTGACGCTTCCTCGGATGCTTCGTCTTCCGGTTCCTCCGACTCGTCTGATGCCAGCTCGTCTGAAGATGAATCTTCTGACAAGTCTGACTCTTCTGAGGAGGAGGAGGAGGAGAGCTCCAAGAGTAGCGGCGCTGGCAAGCTTGCTGCCGGCTCCATTGTTGCTGCCGTTGCCGTTGTTGCTGCTCTGTTCTAAACAATTGAATTATTAAATTTCTGTTTTAGCACTTTTTTTATTTTATTTTTCTATTTCACAACCTTTTTTTTTTGCGAAACATCTTTCTCTTGAACAAAAACAAAAATGTGTAGTAATGAAATTCCGCACTTTTGCTACGGTATTCTATTAGCGAAGCGATAACAGGATTGCAAATCCTCAATCATGTGTTTTTCTAGATTTCGTATGCAGTTGTTATTTTACAAGAAATGTGTGGTTTTTCTGGCTTTTCTCATTTGGCCTAGTACTAGTACGGTTTTAGTAGGAATTTTTATCTTCATTCTGATGCTAGCAGACAGATAAACAAAAGCATCTGACACAGGAAAATAATTAATGTTCCATGGGTTTCCAAACCGCAATGCAAATTGGTCGCTATTCCGCATCCTGCATAGCGCATTGTCCGCTGTCTTATCACCCCAGGAAAACACTGAACCGCGATGACAAAGAATCCAGCCCACGCGCCACTTTTGTTCTTTCTCGGTACTAAGTGATCCGGATCATTTAGCAGAGATCAACACATTTTTTTTGGTAAATTTTAAGTTCGGCTCGGTTCACAATTAGGCTCGTGACTCGGCTCGCTTGACCACTCAAAAAATAAACACGATCAGTGCTGTGGGCTTGAAAAAAAAATTTTTTTGATAAAAATTTGTTCCATGACTCCCACCAAAATTTTTATCAGCAATATCTTGTTTCTCTTTACAAACGCATATACTAACATCGGCCACAAGCAGATCAGACCATTAGTGTTTATAGACCGAAAAAAGGAAAAAAAAAAACAAGCAAGCAGAATGCTTAGAACTACTACTGCTAGATGTGGTAGTCTTGGTAGCTATTGCGAATCGGTTCGCTGGATCACAAAATCAAAGTCAAAATCAAAAGCAGCAACAACTATGTCTATAAGACCAGCGCGATCAAGCGGCTTGCCAATCACAGCGACAAAAGCACCTAGTTTTTGTTTAATCCC
>JANBOH010000366.1:0-14171 GCA_027478445.1 Coemansia asiatica
TTTCCAAATCACACCTTGGGTCTTAAATTTCTTAAGCTATTATTTTTTATTCTTTTGTACAAGCTACCTCCTTTTTATTCAGCTGAGCTGATATTCTTAAATTTATATTTACATTTATATAGCATTCTTTTTTATAATTGCTTTACATTTGCTGCTTTTATTCCATTTACATTTTTTTTATAAACTAAACGCTCGATAAATTATAATATTCTATATTTTACTGCGACTTATTGATCTTATTGTTACGACTTTAGATTATCAGCGACCTGCTGTGAAGAGCGCAGCATGAACCAGAACGCCTTTGCATCTTTTTTTTCGCCCGAAGCCGGTGCCTATTCCCAGCTGCCAGACCCCTTGGTTGCAAATGGGTATATGGACGCGCGCGCTGGCCTCATGGCCAAAGACGAGTCTTTGCACACGTCAACTCTGTCGCACGACTCGCACGACTCCGATTCAAGCCCCTCGACACCTTCAAAATCCAAAAGATCCGATCAGCACCGTACACCCAAGAGCAAGGCCGAGGTCTCAGAGCGTATGCGGAGATGGAGATCCGAGAATGCCGAGAAAAATCGTCTAAACGACCTGCGTTGCCGCGTATATCGTCAGGCTCGTATTCGCTTTGGCAAAGATCCTACGCCTGAGCGTGAGGCATGGATTCAATCAGAGATATTCCGCAGACTCGAACGTCGTAGATTGCGCGAGGCAATGAAGGGCAACGGATCTGTACCAGCTCCAACTGCTATGACAAGCCCTACATCGATGGCCATGAGCATTGGCGGTCATCCTGCTGGCGGCCCGATTACTCGCTCAAGGAGCACGGTGCATCCATTCCCTATCCATATGAGCAGCCAGACGGGTGTGCCTGACCATGCGATGAACTTCCCAGCTACGCCGTATGCAATGATGGCTGGCGCTGGTATGTATGATTCGAGCCAGCAGCAGTATGGCCATGGTGCAGCTAACGGTGCGCATAGCCACCACTCACATCAACAACAGCAGCAACAACAACAACAACACAATGTCTCTGCACATCATCAGCATCTTGGCCATCAGCACCTGGGTCTTTCGCATCAAAACAGCGGCTACATGGCTCAGCCTCAGAGTTATGGTAATCCTCAGAGCCACCAACAGCACCAGCATTTACAGGCTCATCAGCATAGTCAGTTTGGACACCCCAATCAGCTGCAGCAGTCGAGTCAGCACCAAAATGACCATCAGCTAGCCTCGAACTTTATGAACGGAGCCCCGAACACACTACCATCTGCAGACCTGTATAGCAGCTTCAAGTTCATCAGTCCTCTTTATCCTGGCCGCATTCTGCCTCACCAGGCCAGTGGTCCGCTGGGATCGGCGCATCCTGGAGTTCAGCCATTCTACGGCTCTTCTCAGCAACATCAGCATTCTCAGCAACAACATCAACAGCAACAGCAACAGCAACAGCATGCACAGGCACAGCACCAGCCGCAGAGCCATTACCTAAGCCATCATCAGCAACAGCAATCTCAGCAATCTGAGCATCAGCAACAGCAACAGAACCCGTCCATGCATCATCCATCACAGCAGCATAGCTCGCACAGTCATACAGCGGGACAGATCGGAGTCTCTGGCCATCTAGGAAACTCACACTCTGTTCCGTCCAACCAACCGCCGCAGTCTCATGCGACCAACAGCGTTGACGCAGCTACAGCAGCAGCGGTGGCCGCAGTGGCTGATTTCTCCAACTCTTTCCAGCTTCCACAGAGCTCTGGCCAGGCAATGTATTCTTACTATCAAGATTCAGCGCCTACCTGGGAGACCTCTGTCAGCTCAGCCGAGATATCCACCAATAATGGCCAGTCAAACTCGTCTCCAGCTACTCCTGCCGAGACCATTGCACCTGCGCCATCCCAGTACACTCTGCATGCGGTTGACAGCTCTATGTACTCTATTGTCTCTTCTGATGCGCAGACACCTGCTGCTACTGCTGGTGCCAATGCTCCGGCAAATGTCTCTGCAATTTCGTCATTGAGCATGGTTAATCCCATCTCAAACAGCAGTCTGAGCAGGACATTAGCTGACTCTGAGCCAGCAGCCGCCGACAGGGGTATTGCAAGCAATGGCAATGTGGATGTTGCATCTAATGGCAACGAGTCATACAGCGCCGCATCGGATCTTACCGCAGTTGCAGCAGCAGCAGCAGCGGTGTCAGCTCAACAGCCATCTCCAGCCAACTATCTCTATGGATACGCCGGCCAGGCCACATCTCCCTCCTTAAACGATGTTGCCAGTAACCTGTTTTCCTTGCGTCAGATCAGCCAGAACACTAATGCCAGTGTTGACGGTAGCTGCGACTCGGCTGTTGATGTAAAGTCGCAGCAAGTGTCGGTTGCAGGTACCTGTGAAGACCAGATATCTGGTAATATTATGGAATCTGCTGAATTGCCGCGGACTGCTGATTCGGCAGCAGTAGGCTTTTTGCAAGAGCACCGTGTGCAGCGGAATGCAGATGATGGTGATGAGATTGCCAATATGGATCAACAGGTTGATCGGGAATCCAAGGAACGACAGTCTATGGATAATTCCTCACATCAGAATCAGTCGCTGGTACAGGTTCCCTTTAACCTCAATGTAGTATCGGATAACATTCAGTTTTAACATCTGCATTAATTTTTTTTTCCATTTTATTTCTGCCATTTATCAGTTTTTAGTTATTCATTTCTTTTTCTTTTAGTGCATCTATTTTCATTAGTGTTGTTTTTGTCTTTAGTTCGTTTATTTTTTTTCTTCATTTTAGTTTTTGTAAGGTTTTTTTTTAATTTCATCTTTATTTTATTTTTTAAATAAGGTTTCTTTTTTACTCTGTTCGGCTGTTGGAAGCAACGCTGTGGTTTTCAACTGGGTTTCTAAAATACGTAGCCAGCCATGCGTTCAAAACAATCCTATCGACTATCTTGGGATCAGGCTCAGTTCTATCCAACGCCAGAGCCTTTGCAGAGCTAATCCAGTCATCAATCAAGTTCTGCACCGCCTGCGCATCCCGCTCATTAACAGCAGCCGAAGAGACACTCTGGAAATTACCACCGCCACCACCACCACCACCACCAGTGCCACCAGCAGTGCCACCGGTATTGGCGCCCTGAGTCAACTTTGTTCTCGATGATCGACGACGAGGCTCGCCAACAAATGTCTGACCGAGCTGAGGAAACTGTGGCGGTTCCGATAGATGCAAAAGATCAGGCGCAATCCCCGTGTATCTGAGCATCCATGAGCGCACAAACGTGGCATCTACGAGCACCTGCTGGTACTGCGCAGCCGTGTGCAGGATGATTGGTTTGAGACGGATAGACTCGAGGGCTGTCTTGATGATCTGCATGGCCAGGTGGAACAGGATCTGGCCGGATGACAGCGGTGCCACGGCTTTTGGAAACACATCGACTCGCTCGGCAAATAGCCTGTCGATATTGGATAGTATATGGGCATGCAGCAAGGCTGGGTTGTTGTATGCGCCGGATATGGAGCTCATGCTGCCTGCAACAGCTCCTTTGCTACCTGCTGCAGCCAAGGATTGCTGCTGCTGCTGCTGCTGCACACCGGGTTTTTCTGAACCGCCATGAAGCACACTGCTGTTATCCAGCGTCTTCAGGGTTTCAGAAAACACCGGGTCATAAAAAAGAGCATTGGTATCGCCTTCGACCTGTCTCATCCATTGACAAATGCTCAGCCATACCTCGCTAACAGAGACAACCGAGCCCTGTTGATTCGAATCGCCGATAACCCGCTCACTGCTGCCACCGTGGATATCAGAGCCGGGGCCAAAATCATATGGACGAATGCGAAGATAGTCCAGGGAAATATCCTGACCCACAGTCATGACAAAATGCCTAACCAGCCGCTCGGCTACCGAATGCCATTTGGCAGAGTGCGCAGCCCGATGCATACTCAAAAGCGCCGCACTGTTGCCAGAACGCATCCCAAGAGTACCACGGCGACCATTGCTAACAGCGCTAGCCATCGAGTCAGCTCTCGCTACAGAAGCAGCCGTAATAGAGTACAGTCTATCTGCCGAAGACACAAGCGGATCATTAGACATTTCGCCTGCTGGTCGATGAGCCGCCAAAAGATTGGTAATAGAGGCATCGGCCGAGCTATTGGCGCTCTGGTCGCCCGACCTGCGCTGTCTGACAGCCGAGTCCTCTGGCAAAACAGATATGGCATGCTCGCAAAGCTGATAAATGCTCTGGGTCAGAGTCAGCTCAAGGTCCACGGCAAACCGAGCCAAAAGCAAGCTCGACACCGGATCAGCCACCGTGGTCATACCCAGCTGAGCCATAGAAGAATCAGCGATAGATTTCTCAACAAAAGCCCGTGATCCATGGATAGGATTAACCATGGCCGAAAAGAGAAAAGCATCGGGCATCCAGTTGCTCATCCACGTATCCAGACACCCATCGAGCGTCTTGATAAACGACTGTCTCATCTTGGTAGCCACTTGCAACGGCAGTATGGCCCTGCTTTCGCCGTCATCCAGCATCTGGCTACCCTCGATATCCAGATAGTGCTGAACTACGCTTTCCAGCAACGGATTCACCCGTTCCAAAACCTGCTGGATCAGCCAGCTCTCGATATCGGCTAGAAACACATGCAACGGCGCGTTTCGGTTTACCGAGCCTACTAGCCACGGGCGATAGCGACGCACAGATGCGCGATGCAACGATAGCGAGCGACGGGGCTGAGATGGCAGGTCGTCTTGAGAGTCAAACAGATCCATGACTGCATTGGAGTGGGTTCGCTGATGACGTGCACGGCGCAGTGTCCCTGGTCTGCTGTTGCTGCTGCCTGATATCGGACCATGCGAATGGCGAGCGTTTGTGGTTATGTTGATAGTACTAGCACGGCTCAAGCGGTGCTGCTGAGTCTGATTCGAGCTCTGATTTTGATTTTGATTCTGATTTTGGTTCTGTGGACTGGAGCCAGCGATATAGGGTCCTAGCGATGGTGACAGAGAAAGCGATGCTGGCACAATGGGCTGCGTTGGAACATTGCTCAGAGCCTCAAATGCAGAAGAAACAGCACGAGCATGCGCAAGTCCTCGCGAGCTACTATTACCATTAGCATCAGTTTTGATGCCGCTTGCAGAGGATACGGTGTGGAAGGGCAAAGGCGACTGCGGCGTGCCACTAGCCGAGTTATAGGACATATTGCGATCAGCATTGGCAGCAGACCATGTGGCAGATAGAACAGATCCAGATCGTTGGTGATTGTTAGCCGACCCCTGCGACGTATTGCTTTTTCCCGATAAAGACCTCTGGTGCCTACTGACACTGGATCGACGTGGCGGCGCAGTCGAAATATCCGGAGCATCAATATTCGGATCAAAGTAAAACTCCAATCTCTCAATCATATCCCGAACAACGCCATGCAGAGCGCCCTCAATAAGCCGCTCATGCCAGCGCGTAGCTATACGATAGACACAGCCATGTAAACCGCCGATACGCGCAAGAATGGGATATGCGCCGACGCAGGCAACAAAGGCGTCCAGCTGGTCCAAGTAAACGCGTATGTTTGCAGTGGTAGCCTCGTCGGGGAAATCAAGCAAGCTGTCGACGATAAACTCGTAGTCGGAGCACCATTCCTGCAGATGCTGCGAAAAGGCATCTTGCGCCCGGGCCAGGTCCTCGGTGCTCATTGCCTGCCATCCAACGACTCGGAGACCGCCTGGCCCTGCTGATTTCCTTTTGCTTGCTTGCTGCTGTTTTTGTACATCAGACTGCTTCTGTGCGCTGTCTGCCAGAGGAGAAAGGAGCCCGACTACGGTGCCCTCGGTTGTGGCCTCCAGAAGAGACATTGCTCGCTCGCCCCCAGCGCTCTTGCGCATCTGCATCTGAATCTGCATCTGCATCTGCATCTGCATCTGTGTTTGATCCTGATCTTGGTCCTGGCCGGCCGCGTCGTCGAGCAAGCCGCTTCCAGCAGGCGACACAAACTGCGAAGCAAAGCCAATGACCAGGCTGCTCCACACAGGCAGATACTCAGAGTTGAACCTCTCGATGCGCGACGCACCAGAACCAGCAGCTGGCTTGTCATTATTGTTATCATTATTATTATTAGAGTCTAGCGGCAGTAGCGGATCCAAGGCCGGAAAGTCAGTGGCAGCAGCCCGAGGAGATACAAAGGCCCTGTCAAGCGCGGCCTGGCGACACTCTCTGTTCTTGACACCCTGGATCTCCAGATACTCGCGCCAGAGGTCAGCAGCCCTCTCCGGATGTAGCAGCACAAGCAGCGACGCGCACTCTGCGCCCTCCCTTACATCTGTATCGCTGCCACGCCATCTGTTCCAAATAGTCATCTCGACGCTGGCCATGATCTGCTTCCCGTCGTTCTCGACCCCAGAAAACACACCCAGCTGGCGATAGTGTTCGAGAAGCGGCCTAGTCCTGGACCACTCTCTCGCAGCATCGACAAAAAGTCCCTGGCTAATAAGCTGGCTCAGCCTATCAGGCAGATCGAAAAGCAACTGCAGCCTTTGCATGGTTTTCTGCTCACTGCTCAGTTGCTGAATCCTTTCTCTGCGCTGCGCAAGACCCCTGTCGACTGTTTTTGTGTGTCTGGAGATATCGCTGATACGGCGAGAAAGCTTGGCCATCTCGGCATCCATAAAATCGGCATCCTCCTTCATCTTGCCGATGGTTTCCGTGGCGCTTATAAACTTGCTGTAGTTTTCGTACACCATGGTTTTCATGTCGCCGTCGATTTGCCGCACGGAGGTTATCAAATCGGCGTCTGCCTGCAAAAGCCCCTTGACTCCTTGCTCAAGGAGCATCTTTTTCAGGTATTTTTTCGAGTCGAAGCCTGCGTTGTCCAGGTCCAGAGGGTTGGCGCTGCTTTTGGTTTTGCTTTTGCTTTTGGTTTTGCTTTTGCTGCTATGCCTGGTCGGTGATGCTGGCGCGGGCGGTGTCTGTGGTGTGGTGATTTTGTAAAACGCTCGCAGCTGGTCTCTGGCCCGCAAGCGCTGGTCGCTGCTAGTGCCTTCTGCTGCTACCGCCAACTGCGCGGTGTTACGAGCTGTCATTTCTTTTTCTTTGTGTATTTTTTCTTTCTTGGACTTTAGCAAATGACCTAGCTGATGAAATTTATGGAAATTAAAAAAAAAGTATGAAAAATGAATAAAAGAAATTTAAAATTTGTGTACACGTGGCAATCCAAAAAAGGGTGAGGAAATGATCAACGCTATGTCCATAGCATATTTATTTATTTATTCGTTTCTTGAAGCTGTTTTATTTGGTTTTAGAGCTTTGTTTTTTATTTTAGTTTGTTTTTTTTTCGTTTATTTATTTTTTTCCTCTCTCGTTCTCTCCTCTCTATTTTCTCGAGCATGAACATATTTGACGGCAACTGCGCGTGGTTCGCACCCAACGTTCCCGCAGCACATATCCATGCCTGGAGTACGTTACAAACCCTTATTTATTTCTATCCACGTTTTGATATATATATATAAGCAACTCATCAACTAACTACGAAATAAAAAAAACCATTTTCTTCCTCTCTTGACAACCATTATTATATTCTAAACAACTTCAATCTCAAGAATAGTCTCTGACGGCAGCATACAGATAAAGGACCCTCGCAAACCCATAATCCAGTACTACTTTAGCAACGCATTCGACGATGACAACACATTGGAGCTAGTGCGCAGCCCCGAAAAAGTAGTCTACCGGTCAGCATGGATCATGGATTCATCGCACACCAGGACAAAGCAGCCCCTGGGACCGTATGCTCTGAACCAGCGGTCGTCGCAGGTAGCGTCGTCAGTGGTGCATGCGAGCCCGGCTACCAGCGTGCGTGCGCATATGGCTCGACGCAGCTTTACGCCGCACAAGCACGACTGGCACTCGACAACGCCCTATGCTACCAAAAGACCTCGGAGCGTTGCAGGTATTACGGGCGAGTTCTATTCGCCTACTGGAGTCAGCATCGATAGGTACATGGAGAGTCTTGAGGAGACCAGGAGTGTTGCGTCTAGCAGGGCATCGGCTACCAGCTCGATCATCAGCGGATATGGTCGCAGGCAGCATATTGTTAGTCGCTTTGTCATCAACGCTGATGAGGTTACCAGAGCTTCGATCCTGGCCGATGTCGCTGACTTTACGCCTAACGAGCACGGCTTTGTAGCATACAAGATACCAAAACTAGCTGTCTAATAGACCTCTTTTCTTACCCATTCAGCAAAAAAAAAAGTAGCGTATTTTTCACTTTTCATTTCATCGTTTAGCACATTTATTATAAAATAGCAAAGCTCATTTATCTAGTTGGAAGTCACGTTGAACTTGATGTCTGCAGCGACGCCGTAGTGGTCGGATATCTGCGTGAATTCGTGGCCAGGCGTAAAGTTTGGCACGACGCCAACGTCCTCGATACTCGAAACAACGCCTGCCGAGTGCTGGTCCGCATCTGGATTGTACCAAAGCACATAGTCGATCGAGTGCATCACCTTGTTGTCCTGCATCGTGGTCAGAACGGTCTCCCTGGGATGCACAACGCCCTTTTCATCGACAACGGTGTTGCCAAAGGTCACAGGATGGTACCCCAGTCTCTCCTTCAGCGTATCGTGCAGCTCAAACACCACATTGCCCTTGAACGTATCCTGGTTGTCGGGTCCAAGTACCCGGGGATCTATTCCGTGGCCTCTGAGAACAGCCATCATTGCCTCGCCCTCATCCGAAGTATTTATGCCATCCTCGACCTCGCGCTCATATTTGATGTTCTCCGGGTCGCTCAAAACATGGATACGCGAGTCGACGTTGAAATCGCCAGTCAATATCACAGGCTCTCCCTTGGCCCGGTGCTTGGGCAACACGGTTTCCAGGAAATTATGGAATTCGTGAAGCTGCGCCAACCGTCTCTTTACATCCGGCTGCGTAATCACCACGTCGCCATACGACGCCTGCGTATGCGTAGTAAACACATGCATATGGCTCTCTTTCTCCCCATCCTGCTTCACAGCAACCTTGGCATACAAAACGCCCTTCTGCGCCAGCCAATCAGGCCCAATACCCCGCTGATACGTGATAGTCTCCATATGGACGATAGGCAAACGGCTCAGAATCACCAGACCACCGTCGATGGCCGCGTGCCAAAGAAATCTTCTCTCGCTAGCTACATAAAACCTGTACCCGAGTTTCTCAGCCGCCGCAAACAGTCTGGCGCGCCGACTCGACGCATACTCGAACATTTCCTGCAGACATACGATGTCGTAGCGCGGCAGGATGTTTTCGATAAAATAGTCCAGTCGTCCGTCTTTCCAGTCGCTCTTGTTGTTTTTGATCAACGGTGGTCGCATAAACATGTTTTGCGTAAGTATACGGACTGTCGAGGCATCTGTGGCCATTGGAGGGAGTGCACTGGTGGATTGTTTGATATTGGCTGTTGTTACTGAATTGGGCTGGCTGTTGAAGAAATTGAGATTGTATGCGCCAAATATCGAAACTACTACAACAAGCAGGGAGGCGAAATACATGGCTAAATAAAATATATAAAAAAAACAGAATTTAGAAAGAAAAAGAAAAAGGAACTGAAAGAAAAAATGAGCACTTTGAAAGACGGTTTAGATTCAGCAAAAAAAAAAAAAAGTAAAAATAGAAAAACAATAACAAAAAAATTGTCTTTTTTTTTTATTTCACAGAAACTTTTAAAATGACCAAGAATTGAGAGAAAGAAAAAAAAGAAAGAGGTTTTGTAACATGAAAAAATGGAAATTTGAAGCAGTAGGCAAGAGACATTGATGCGATGGCAAGAGTTGATTAAGGAAACAGTCATTTATTTGCTGTTTTGCATTTAAAAAAATTAATTAAAGCGACTGTGCTTCTAGCCTTCTATCCATCCGATATTAAAATTTGCGGTTTTTATATAACTGTCAAGAACCAAAAAGTTTTATCAAGATGGAAACTTTTTTCGAATTATCGAAATTTAGCCTCTTAGTTCATTTGTTCAGGCTCTGGAGACTGACCCCCCAAATAATATTAACCGTAACTTAATCTCTCGACCTTTTTTTTTTTATCTTTTGTTCGTTTGTTTCTCATGACCAAAGAAAAAAAAATCGAATGTTTTTGGCAACAGTTACAAAATTAAAAGAATGATCTAGTCTAGGCATTATCTTTTTTTTATTTTATTTCTGTCTCAAAAATCTTTGCCTATTTTTACTCCCTCTATTTTGTTATCATTTCACTAAAAAAAAAGTTATATTTTTTACCATGATCCAGCTTTCTTCGAGCGAACAGCATTTTATCAATAAGCTGCGCTGCGGACCCCCAGGCTTTGAGTTTAGCAACTGGGCCGGGACGTTCCGCAGCCGCCCCCAATTTTACCTTGCTCCCGAAACAGAAAATGAGATAATCGAGCTGATCCGCATAGCAAACAGGCACAAGCTGACAATCAAGGCCATAGGGTCGGGCCACTCGCCATCCGACATCGCCTGCACAAACTCGATGATGCTCAACATGGACAAGATGAACCGGGTTTTAGCGCACGATGCCTACGCATGTACACTGACAGTCGAGGCCGGTGTGCGTCTTTATCAGCTCCACGCAATGCTGCAGCAACGCGGAATGGCGCTAAGCTCTGTCGGCAGTATCTCCGACCAAAGCATTGCTGGGGCAATAGCCACGGCCACACATGGCACGGGCATTGATTTCGGTGATCTGAGCTCATTCATCACACACCTGGTGATCATCGACGGCACCGGTAAGCGTCACGAATGCGACGCAAACACCCAAGCCGACTTGTTTAATGCAGCCCGATGCAGTCTGGGCGCCCTGGGCATCATCACACAGGTGACGATCCAGTGCGAGCCCTCGTTCAACCTGCATGCTGTGCAGACGCCGGAGAATTTAGATAGTTTGTTGGATGATTTGAGCGATGTGGTGTATTCGGCAGAGCATGTGAGGTTCTGGTGGTTCCCGCATACCGACGATGCCGTTGTGTGGCGAGCCAACCGGACCACCATGGAGAAGCAGCCGTCGCCAGAGTCCTTTTTGCGCGACAGACTCTACGGCTTCCACTACTACCAATTGCAGCTATTCAAGGCGCGGTTCACACCAGATGATATCCCGCGATTGGCCCGCGAGCACTTTGATACGCGGTTTAATCGAAAGATCGAGTGGATCGACGATAGCTTCACGGTGTTCAACCTTGACTGTCTTTTTCCCCAGTACGTCAACGAATGGGCGGTACCCTGGGAAAACGCAGCCGAGGCCCTGCGCCAACTGCGTATCTGGATAAACGCTGAGGCGAGGAACCCCAAGGGCGTACGAGTGAATTTTCCAGTCGAAGTACGCTTTGTCAAGAACACGGCGGATGTCTGGCTTAGCCCAGCATATGGCCAGATTGTCTGCTATATCGGGGTTATTATGTATCGGCCGTATCATAAGAGTGTGCCGTATAAGAAATACTGGAGAGCTTATGAGGATATTATGCGGACTCTGGGTGGGAGGCCGCATTGGGCGAAGGCTCACAAGATGTTTTACTATGACTTTGTCTCGTTGTATCCGAGGTTTAATGAGTTTGTCGAGATGAGGAAGCGATGCGATCCCAATGACGTGTTTGTCAATGACTATATCCGCAGACATGTCCTGCCGCCAGATCATCCGTTGACCAGGGGAGCATCGAATGATAGTGAAGAAGACAAGCAGGGTCATCTGCTGACTTTTGAAAGTGCCAATTTGTAGGAATTATTTGATTAAAAGATCGAGATTTTTAATATATATATTTTTTCGTTTATTGTTCAAATAAAATTTTAAAAATGCAAACAATTTATTTAGTTTTTTTCTTTTGCCTTTTCTTCAATCTCTTGCTTATTCGATCTTGTATTATAACTACTATTTTTCTTTATCAAGACGCGAAAATAAAATAAAAAACTCCAAACTATGACAGAAACCAGTCTAGCAGAGCTGAAAGTATGTATGAATTCAACACAAGGACTAAACAACAACAAAAGTAAATTAAATTAAAATACTAACATGTTTCAGTCATATTTTTTTCTCCTGTAGAGGAGGCAACAGCAGAAGCGCAAGCAACAACAGAAAGAAAAAACCAGTCTTAAGCGAAAACACACCGAAACTCTCCCAGCAAAGTCAGTTTCACAGCCAGCCCCAGGCAAGCAAAAAATTCAAACAACGCTTTTCCAAAGCCCATCAAAAACATCAAAACCCCCAGTAGTGCTCAGCAGCAATAAACCACCAAGTGTCTCTGCACCAAGTGTCTCTGCACCAAGTGTCTCTGCAATGGGCACTAGTTTGTTTGCCGCTGCGCCGCGTAAGCTATGCGAGAACCCATTCGATATTATTAAAAAAGAAATCGGAGCTGAAAACACAGATATCGAGAACGAGGTGGTTGTGGTCGGCGCCAGCGGAGATCTGGAGGACTCTGACTTGGAGGATCCCAGTGCCCTCCAGGACCACTATATTTTTGGAAGAGACCTGGACGAGGCCAGTGATGGCGAATGCGAGTACGATCCAAGCATGTACCGGATATCCATAAAACCCATAGACCCTAATTCCCAGCAGGAACATGTTCTAGAGCCATCGTTATCGCAGTTGACAGTTGTAGCAGCCGAGTCATTGTCTATTGACTTGGATCCAAAGCAGTCAGTGGTGGATCGGACAGAGTGCGGGATAAAAAACAATCTGAATGAGCTGAAAAAGAAACCAAATACCGCTTCTGGTTTGTCCAAGCTAAAATCCGCTGAAAAGAGCCACCAATCCGCAGTGCTCTCGTTTGCTAGGCCACCAGAGTCACTCTCGATGCGTACACATGTCTCTGTAACTACCGAGGTGCCGCTGAATAGTCTGGATAGACTTAGCGACGATCAGTTTTTCTTCTGTCTTACCTCACTGTGTCCCGGTACCGATAGGTCGGCTCCGATCAGCAGGATCGCAGATTCGCTGACGTATTGGGAAATAATCGGCGCCAAGCCTCAGGACGATTCGTTGCCATCGACCAAGTCATCAACAGCAGCAACAGTATCGGGTAGCTCAATGGCGACGGGCGCTCAGATCCAGCAGTCCTTAGTATCTCTGTATTACCTGCAGAAAGAAGCGCCCTTGCTTTATCCATATATTTATCTGAGTATGCGCGATTTCACGATAATTTTTAAAATGATGGTCTGCTCAACAGCAGCCGACGACAGTGGAAAAGAAAAGTACCGACGAGTAGCGGTAATAAGCCAATCATACCTGGGCTTGCGCAGGATACTGAGGAACGAGAACGTTGATTTCAGTATGCCACTGGCACCCAAACTCCGTAGCTGGAACGAACTACAGACACCTGGAGATAAAGTACAAAAGGCAATGAGTATTGATAAGTACCATTTGCAGTCAACCGGAGTGGATAAGACGTGGAGGTCAGCGATACTGATCATGGATGAAGATAACGTGGAGGGATTGTTTAGGCATCTGAGGACCGCGGCGCTTGATTCGGCGCATTTGTTTTCGACACATGCGTTTGTTAACGGGACTATGAGAAAGTCAACGATAAGGTTTTCGAGCGCCCTGTCTTATGAAGACCGTAACAAAAACAGCAACACGGATTCTTCCATTGCTGAGCAGCAACAGATGGAACAAAAAAAGGCTAGACATTTGCACAAGCTGGATGTCAAGGGCGTCATTTTGCCCAACGCCTGGCATAGCATCTTGATGGCCTTGACAGAACTTCCCGAGATTGCTGAAAAGGGATTTATCGTGGCTGCTAAGGAGCGCTCAGAAACCATCCATCTCAATATGCTTGTCTCCAAGCAGGGGAGCTCGGTGGCTGGCAAGCGAAACGTGCTTTTTGACCAAGGACTATTTAACTTTAGCTAAAAAGAAAAAAGAAAAAAAACGTCTATGAGTTTTTTTTTCTTCTTTGTCTTTGATTCAAGCAAATAAAAAAAATTACATTGAAACGCACACACAACATGTTATTTATTTGTCAAATTCAGTAACACGACCTTCCTGATGCACATAGATTTTCTCAGTAACGCCTTGCTTCATAGCGGTCCAGCGTGCAGCGACAAAGAGATAGTCGCTCAGACGGTTGACAAACACCATGGCTTCCTTGTCAATGTCGTCCCTAAGCGGCACCAATGTCCTTTCAGCGCGGCGGCAAATAGTCCTGGCCACATGCAACGTGGACGCAGCACGGCCGCCCGACGGCAGGATAAA
>JANBOH010000367.1:0-14163 GCA_027478445.1 Coemansia asiatica
AAAAAAAAGGAAAACAAGTTTAGCCCACATGGGACATGAAAGGAATCCAAAATAAAAATATACAAGCCCCAGTCCCAGGCTACAAAAAAAGAGCTCAAGCAGAACAGCAGGATTTCTGGCCAATTCTCAATCCTCAATTCTCATGTGAGACAGATACAGCCGCTGTTAAAAATATATAAAAAGTGGCAGCTACGAGTGACGCCTTTTTTCGTCCTTGACTAACGAGGCAATTGCAAAATACGCAGAGCGCATGATTGGTTGTGATCTGTGATCTGCTCAGCTGATGCAATCTAATTAACGGGCATTGGGATTGAAAAAAAGGGAGAGCACACCCAGCGAATGGGACTTTAATCTGTGGGCTTGGCGGACCGCCATAACCAAAAAAAAATTGTTTTGACGAGTGAGAAACAAATCTTTGAAGCTCATCTTTCTCAGTGTGCGGAATGCGTTTGGCAAGACCGATGATACAGCGCAGTATGCATATCTCTGGTTGCTGCAATATATTTATGATAAAGAGAAATTTAAAAGCCGGAATTAAAAGAAATCTCCAAGCCTTTTTTACACGCCTTGCGTGAGCAAGCAATAAAAAGAAAAACCAAGAAGCTTGAAAAAGTTTTTTTTCAGCAATTCTATTTCGTTTTGTTTCAAAGACGAAAAATAAAGGGCTTCAAGCGGCATTCGATAATAAACGGACGTCTATATAAAGCCGAGTGGAACACGATATTTGTTTATAAACATGCGTATCTGACTGCGCTCGTCGTTTTCCTTTTTGGTTGTCCTTTTGAGCAAAACGAAAAGCTAAGCTGGTCAGCCGAAAAAAAGGAAAGGCCAAAAAAAGAATTACAAAAAAGCTTTTTATTCCTCCCCTTTTTCTTTTCTCTCTGCGTTCTTTTCTCTTTTCTTTTTTACCTCTCCCCAATCAATACGCAAGTCAACAGCAAGCAAGCTTGCTCATTTCCTCTTCTGTTTTTTTTTTTAAAGAGAAAAGCAGCTTTTTTCTTCTAAAAATAAATTACAGCCTTTTTTGTTTCTTTAATAATCATTAAGCTATTTTTTCTATTTAATATTGCTGGTATTATTTTTTTCTACTTCAACCTTATTATACTATATTGGTACAGCATTGTTCTGTTTTTTTTTCGGACCCATTTCCATCAGCTCTTTATTGTTCCTTTTCTTTTCTCTGTTTCTCCACATAAGCAGCTGCATATATTCCATCTTTTTTATTTTATTCGCACATGAAGGTAGTTTCCGCAAAAGTAGCGGCTTGTTGGGTGCTGGCAACCGCAACGCTGCTTGGCACAGCGTCTGCTGCTGGAGCCAACGCACATATTTACAAGCGGGTCGCGTCTGAAGAAGTGGCCGGCACCAGCTCAGCCCAGCCTTTGACGAGCACCAAGGCAATGCAGCGCCATCCGCGCCAGCTGCTCTCAGACTTGCTTGACGTCCTGAATCCTATCAAAGATGGTCGGGCAGACGGTGACAGCACGGCAGATACGCAGACAGACAACACGGACACCACGCCGACAGATAACACCCTAGATACGACGGATACCACGCCGTCGTCGTCGCAACCCACCAGCCGCACGTCGCCAACCTCGGACACACAGCGTACGTCGCGCACTACTTCTGATAGAGAAACCGATACTACCTCGGACACTCGTCCGTCATCGGATACCAGTACGTCGGACGAGTCTTCTACCTCGAGAACTTCGAGAACATCGAGAACATCGAATACCTCGTCTTCCGAAGAGGACACTCCGTCACCAACGCCCGACAGCAGCTCCACACACTCAACGACCAAGCCATCTTCGCTGGTGGTCGTCACTGTGACCAGAACCGGGTCAACCATCACGACGTTCGAGCCAGCGGCACCTACCATCGACCAGGCCAACGGCGAGAAGGCCGATGTGGGAACATCAGAGAACCTGCCGACAATCATCGCAGCACCCGTGGCCACAGCAGTGGCACTTATGCTGTTTGCCGTCTTGTACTACCTGCACAGGAGACGCAGAAACCGTATCCGTTACAGCGACGACGACACGTTCTCCAAGACTCCGTCGAATCCTGTTGTCAAGCCGTATGTGCCGCCGAACAAGAGCATGGAGAGTTCGCCGTTTGACCTTCGCACGCACCATAATAACGGATACAATGTGGAGCACTCAGATGGGTATCATACGGCGCAGCAGATGCCTAATGATAGCACGAGTTTGCTGCCGAACTCTCAGTACCAGCAGCCTGCGCATATGGGTCCTGCTGCTGCGGGTGCTGCTGCCATGTATGGCGCGCGTCCGCCTCAGCAGTTCCAGCAACAGCGTCCGCCACAACAGTTCCAGCAGCAGCGTCCACCGCAGCAGTTCCAGCAGTACCAGCAGCAGCGTCCGCCGCAGATGCCTCCCCAACAGTTCCAGCAGCGTCCACCCCAGCAAAACAACATGTACTGAAAAAAAGAGCAAAAAGTCCTTTTTTTGGGGGAAGATGGCATCTGATCGATGGTGGGGGAGGGATAAAGAGAGAAAAGCGGCGCTTCTGTTTCCAGAGCTGTGGACAAGCCATCACGATCGGTTTGTCCTTCTTGGTCTTTCTCTGGTAGGCGCCAATTAAAAGTCTGTAGCATTTTTATGACATCTAATAAACTTTTATTTTGTACAAGCGAAAACCCCTGTCTAATTCTCTAGTCTCCTCCAGAGACAGCCGTCGTTGCCCATGGCTGGCCTAGAAATGCGCGCACGGTATCGGGGTTGGGGCAGTTAGCAGCCTCGCGCTTGGACTGAGCATCTGGGAGCCACGCTTTGATCGAGTCGATGCGCGAGTCCGTCGACGGGTGGGTGTTGAGGAACTGCGGCGGGCTAGCCAGCTCAGCAGCCTTCATTCTCTGCCACAGCCCGACGGCCTGCCTGGGGTCATAGCAAGCCATCGCCATGAAATACAGCCCCAACTGGTCAGCCTCCAGCTCACACTGCCTGCTGTTGGGCAGCTCGAGCAAAAGGCTGCCCATGGCCTGGCCCATCTGCAGCACATTGGGGTCGACGAAAAGACTGGCAACAACTAGAGCCACCTGCAAAAGACTCGCCTGCGACAGTTTTTCCGCCGAGTGCCGTGCATACTGGTGCGCGATTTCATGCGCCAGGATGGTCGCCAGCCCGTCCTCGTTGGCCGCCACAGGCAGAATACCGCTGAACACAAAGATCTTGCCGCCTGGCAAGACAAACGCGTTTTTCTCAGACGACCGGATGACATGAATCTCCCAGCTTTCGTGCATCCCGGTCACTACGACGATTCGCTCGGCCACTCGCCGCACGTACCTGTCCAGGGGCGAACCGCGGGGCTCCAGCTGCCACCTGTACTGCGCGAGCACTTCCTGGTATGCCCGGTGCCCTGCTTGCTTCTCCCGCGCCGGCGATACGTTAATGAAGCGTCGTCGGCCCGTTGGCGAGTCCTCGAGATGCATCTGATAGTAGACTGCGCCGCCCGTGCTGGCCACCCCGGCTGTGTACCAGAAGCCGCGTGTCTGCCATATCTGCTGCTGGTCGTAGCCTCGATTATACCTGAATCTTTGTCCATAGAGCCGTATCCCTCGGCGCAGCAAGGGCCGGGTCTGGAGTCGGCGAAGAAACACTGGAAACACTTTTGACATTGCTGCAGCAGATAATATTACAATGTGTGGGGGGTTTTTTTTTTTGATACTGCTATTGTTGAAATGGAAAGGAATTATAATAAATAGCGAAGAAAAAGTCTGAAAATGACGAAACCAAGCAGGTGGCTTGAACAAAGATCAGCGACATACACTATATGCTAGCATTTGTTTTCAGCATTGGGGAAAAAAATAGCATCTTTCATTTTTTTTGCACTTTCCATTCAACTTATTTGTTATTTTATATTTTTGACTCTCTGCTGTATCGCGCTTTTTTATCCTAGACATTATTGCGTGGTTCTTTTGTCGCTCGATGCGTGTCCATATCGGACTTTTTTATGCTATTTTTTACTTTGGCTCTAGCCTTCACTCTCGCGTTTCACAACCTGTCGATTTAAAGACCGGCGTCTCTTCCGGTGTCCTGGTGCGGTTACTGCGCAGAGTCCCTCCCTGGTCTGTTTGCTTGTATTTTTGCGAGCAATGGACGGCGTGTTTACCTTCCGCGCATCGGCCGACGGGCAGCAGAGTCAGAGACAAAGACCGCCAGCCGATGCCAACCGCAGCTCTTCTTTGGTGGAGGACTTTGACAGCCCGATGCATCCCTGGAGAAGCTGCGCCAGGGAACCCCGGCCTCTAGATGAGACAGACACCGTAGTTGAGAGCGACGACGACTGCGACCATGGCAGCGAGCGAAATAATAGACCCCAGCAGCAAAAGGAGCGCTTGGGCGTGCATCCGCATCCTAGCAGCAGCAGCAGGTCTTCGGGCCAGCACGTCTACCACTACCACTACCACCAGCACCAGCACCAGCACCAGCACTACCACCACGGATACACGCCTCGACGGCGACATATGCAGGCGCCTGCATCCGATGCGCCCTCGGACGCTGAGCCACCCGTGACAGACGAGCAGCAGGAGCCACCATCAATGGCTGCTCCAGATCCGCTGACGTGGCACTCGAGCAACCGCGGTGCCGGGTCGCTGGGCCCAGCGGGAGGCGCCAATGCGTGGCTTTCGGAGCTTCTGGGCGCGCACGGCATCGGCCACGAGTGGACAGCGTCCTCTGCTGCAGATGGCGAAATGACGCGCAGATGCAGCCAGCGCCGGAGCACGCTGGACTCTGCCGGCGACGGCGACGACGCGCTGGACCGTCTGGACGCGCACTGGGACGATATGCTGACCTTCCGCCAGACGCGCGTAAGAGTGCCGCGCGAGCGCACATGGTCGGGGTCCTCGGCATCGTCGCTAAACGACGGCATGGCAGGTGGCCAGCCGGTGCGCTGGCGGCGGCTTCTGCCCTCGGCATCCAGCGCAATGGGTCGCCTGGCATGGCTGACGCTGCTTCCAGTGAGCATTGTTGTCGCGTGGTGCGCCGTGCCCCTGCAGACAGACCTTGTGCTGGGACCTGATGGAACCACGAAGCGGCGGCTGAACTTTTGGGTTTTCCTGTTTTTCTACTACGGCACGTACAACGCTGTGGCGCTGCTTCTTGTCACGCAGATTTTCCGCGTGTACTCGCTGACCTGGTGGCCGCGTGCCATGTCGGGCGTCCTGGCCAACGTCGCCTCGTGGGTCTTCACCACGGCGCTAGGAGCGCTGGTGCACACTATGCGCACCGGCATAGAGCGCAACCCGTTGGCGTGGACTGCGCTGACATTGCTGACGCTGCTGCTGCCCGTGCTGGTCTCGTTTGCGTCGATCCAACGCCACCACCGCCAGTCGGTGCGCCGGCGTCGTCCGCCGTCAGAGGCCCAGCCGCTGGTTGCCACTGCAACCGAGTGGCGCACGCCTGCCTCGTACACGCGCTTTCTGTGGTTCTGCTCATCTTTTTTGCTGTGGTACGCGGCTTTGGGTGCCGGCGAGTACCTGGCGCACGTGTATATCTCGACTTTGCCGCACTCGACGAAGGACGGCTTCTTTTACGTGTACTCGTGGATCGCCACCGTCAACGTCCTCTCGATGTTGGCCAGCTGGGTCGTGGCAACGCGGATCCGCTCGTGGCCATTGCAGTACATCTACACTTTGTATTTTTTTATGACATACTTTATCTTCTACCGTAACTTGTTTTCGCGGCTGCAGAACCCCGAGCAGGTCGTGTTTATCCAGCTGGGCTCGTCTCTGTGGGTTGTCTTCATCTACCCTGTGCGCATGGCTCGCTGGGTCTACCGTCTGATGGCCTTCTGCTGCCGCTGGTCCGACGATTATACCTACGAAATGTACGTCAAGCAGCTGGGACGCACTTTTTTCCTGCGTAACCTTGCCGAGAACGCTACTATGCTGGGCTTTCTCTGCTGGGTCACCGTGCTGCACTTTGGTCCCAACCGCCTCCACTATCCGCATTTCCAGTTCAAGCCGCTCGACGATGAGTTCAACTACAAATACAGCCTGACTGTGCGTGCCTCCATTTATGTCTGGGTTAGCGAGCTTGTTGCCAGCAGAATCGTGCGCTTTCTTTTCAGAAGCATCTATAAGCACGATATCAGCGCTGAGGCTGTCCATGATTTCAGAAGATATCCACACGCCGTGCCTGCCATGGTGCTGGTTACCATCCATGTATTGCAAAACATTCTTTTTGGCATGATCCGCCTGAGCTTCAGCTAAAAAAAAACAACAGATATTAATTGACCAGCTTCATTTTAACTTGTTAGAGTTTATTTCCATTCATTTTGATATTGTTAAGCCACTAAAAGAAACTAATATCCAAATATCGGGCTGCTTTTTTTTATTGCTTGGTCTTTGCGACAGCCTCGTCGTAGCGCTTGGCCACATCCTTCCAGTTAATAACCCGCCAGATATTCTTAAAATAATCCGCCTTGACATTCTGATAATCCAAATAATAAGCATGCTCCCACGCATCAATACCCAGCAGCGGCACATGTCCCACAGTAGCCGGCGTATCCTGGTTAGCCGTCGTAATAACATCCAACTCACCCCTCTGATTAACAGTCAACCAACCCCACCCAGACCCAAAGATCCCCGCAGTCTTCCCATTAACCACCTTGGTAAGCTGCTCCAAAGACCCAAACTGATCCTCAATAGCCTTCTTCAGCACTCCTTCGTGCAACTGCCCGCCGCCGTTTTTCTCCCCGATAAGGTTCTTCCAGAATATCGTATGGTTTACATGCCCGCCGCCGTTAAAGTTAATCATCGGCTGCACGGCCACTTGCGCCGCCACGTCACCCTTGGCTTGCGCCTCCAGGAGCTTTTCCTCGGCTACGTTTAGGTTCGATACGTACGTGGCGTGGTGCTTGGAGTGGTGCAGCTGCATTATTTTGGCGGATATCACGGGCTCGAGCTCATTGTAGTCGTAGTCGAGATCCGGGACAGTGTGCTTGCCCCGGATGCTGCCCAGTGAGCGGGCACTGTTCTGCACTGAGGCACGACGTCCTGACTGCTGAATGACTCTGCCAAAGATCTTGCTTGCAAGCATAATTCAAAAGATAAAAATAAAAGTTTTTAAAAGAGGTGCGATAAGGAAAAAAAATTTATATTTAAAAAATCAAATGACAAAAAATAAAGTAAAGGGTGAAAAAGAAAAAAAGAACGATTATAACAAACCTGTCTCGGCTTTTATACTTGAATTATTCTCATTTTTGTTTGTTTATCTATGTTGGTTTGCATTGAGCAGATCCAGAAATGACGACAAGATATGACGAACTTTCAAAAAAAAAAATGATCCCCTCATCCACAACTGCATTTTTTGATCTACCCTACCAAAATAAAAAAACAGGTTGCTTTCTTTGATTAAAGAGGGAGTGAAAAAAAGAAAGTTAATTCATAACAATTCGAATAAAAAAAGACCATATAGCATCCAAAACGCAGTTTTGAAACCGAAACAGAAAAAATTAAAAAAGAAAGAAGAGAAAAAGAAAAATATCGAAAAAGAGAGGGTATTTTCACCATCGCGACACGAAAACCGCTTATGAAGGTGACCATCCACTACTACTGCTGCCGTTCTTCTTGTCCCTACCCTGGTTGTTGTCATCGCTGCCTCTGCCATCGTCGTCGTTGTCATCTCCCGTGCCACTAGGAGAATATGCTCCTGCATTGGGCGAGTATGAGGGCGACGTAGGCGAGTACGACGGTGAGGTGGGCGAGTACGAAGGCGACGTCGAACTGTAAGACGGGGACGTCCGCGAGTACGATGGAGACGTTGGAGAGTACGACGGAGATGTCGGGCTGTACAAAGGCGACGTTGGCGAATATGACGGAGATGTCGGGCTATATAAGGGTGACGTAGGGCTGTGTGACGGCGAAGTAGGGGAGTACGACGGAGACGTTGGACTATACGACGGAGACGTTGGACTATACGACGGAGACGTCGGTGAATAAGATGGCGACGTCGGGCTGTACGAAGGCGACGTGAGCGAGTACGATGGAGACGTCGGTGAATAAGATGGCGACGTGGGCGAGTATGATGGCGACGTCGGCGAGTACGAGGGCGAAGTTGGCGAGAGCCTTGGCGACGTCGGCGTATAAGATGGCGAAGTAGGTGAGTACGACGGAGATGTCGGACTATATGATGGAGACGTTGGAGAGAACGAAGGCGACGTCGGGCTGTAAGACGGTGATGTCGGACTGTACGAAGGTGAAGTCTGGCCAAATCTGGGCGACGTCGGTGAATAAGACGGCGATGTCGGTGAGTACTGCGGCGAAGTGGGCGAGTATGACGGCGACGCAGCATTGTACGTCGGCGATGTCGGCGAGTATGCCGGAGAAGCTGGAGAGTAAGGACTGGCACCGTTCCACCCAGGCGATGTCGCGCCACTGTCCACAATTGGAGAGAACATTGCGTTGATCGGTGAGCCAGGGCTAGCGCCGCCAAAGTAGTCCGGACTCCTGCTGTCATAGGGTGTCATCTGCGGCGACATGCTGCCGCTTGCTCCAGGCGAGGCAGCAAACATATAAGTGGCACCGCCCACCGGAGCATTGGCCAGCTCAAAGCCCTGCGCCCGTGGATCGATGACCGCATGACTAAGCATCTCCTCGTCAAGCATAACATCGAACGAGCCCGTGCCCAGAGGCGCCATTTGGCCAAGCATAATGTTCTCAGCAACGCCGCGGCAGTCATCAATTGCGCCAACCGCCGCTGCCTCCATAAGGATCTCTACTGTCTCCTCAAAAGAGCTACGCATAAGTGCGCCTGTCTCTGTTCTGTTGATGCCATGGCGAGTGATAGCAGTGAGCTTGCCACGCGATGTCATGACATCGACAAGCAGAGCCAGATGTCTGTAGTTCACATATGAGTTACCGCCATTCTCAATAACAGTGCGTGTCTCGCGAAGAATAGCTGCACGAGCAGCCTCGATTCCAAGAACCTCGCGGATCTCAATCGGGTGATTCGAGTATGTAAGCCTGGAGTCCACGTTGTCCTGCCAAAGCACCTCGCGCAGGTTAATGCCATCGGTATCGATGATACGCTCTTCGCGGATGCCATATTTGCCATCAGCATTGATAACGCTCTTCATATAGTCAGACATATAAGTGCGCTTGATATTCTCAATACCGCGAAGCACAACAATGTTGAGCATCTCAGACTCAATCGACCGAAGGAACGTGTCCTCCTCCATCTGCCCTCCTTCGCCATCGTCCTTGTAGTCCGTGTTGACAATGCGGCAGCGAATGACCATCTTGTCAGCGTTATCGTCACTTCCAAAGACAAGCATGTCCGTCTTGAACACCTCAGAGATCTTCTCTACAATCTCGTTGACCGAAAGCTTCTTGTCCAAGACCTTTTGGCGATTAAGCTCCAGACGCAAGAGCCACGGAGACGTGGCCTCGACTGGGAACCGAGGATCAGGAATTTCGTAAAACATCTGGACAAAGTCGCGGTCCTCCTCGATGATTGTATCCGTGACGTCTGGGTCATACCAAATCTCGGTCGAAGCAGTGACATGCGCTAGGGTCGTGTACTCAATAGCGACCTGCACGTCCTTGACACGCTCGTGGTTTGAAGACACGTCCTCAGACAGATAGATCCTGAGCGTGGGCGTCCTGATATTTGTGGCCAGGTTGATGACTTCCTTAAGACGCGGCACACCCTGAGTGACGTTTGAAGCGACACCAGCTAGATGGAACGTATTCAAAGTCATCTGCGTCGCTGGCTCGCCAATCGATTGAGCTGCCAAGACACCGACCATCTCGCCAGGGTTGATCTGCGCGCGCTTGAACCGTGCCTCGATCTCAGCCAAAAGCCAGTCAAATGCCTCTTTGCTCAGTCTATACTTCTCGATGACCATCTTGGTTGCCAACAGAGACCGTAAATGGATCTGGAAAAGCAGAGTTGCATTCTGCTGGGCCTCCATGCTAAGGTTATCCTCGCCGCGAATGACAGGAAGTCGGGACTGCGTGAGCGACTTGACCAAGTTAACAATCTCGACAGGATTGAGATTAGATGGCTTGTTGACATCAATGTTAAATGTCTGCTGCGCGATCTTGATCAAGCGCTCAATGTTCAAGGGCAGCGGCTTCTTGTCCTCGTTGTTCTTAATAATAAAGTCGCGCGCAAAGCGACGGTCCTCAGTGAGCTGCGTAAACTCCTCGTCAAGCACGCGCTGAACAGCCTCGCTGCCCTCAATGTTGCGAAGTATAGAGAACTCGAGCGATCCAGGACGGAAGATAGCGCCATGGTTCATCACATTGACGCGATACATCTTCTCGAACTGATCATCGCTGATACAGATCGAAACAAGCTTCTGAGTCTCGATCGAGCAACCGTCCATGCCGTCCTCACCATAGACAAACTGGATAACCTGGCCCAGAGAGTTACGGATAGTTCCGTCATAGTGGCACATAATGTCCTCGAGCGCCTTGATCAGACGACGCTG
This sequence comes from Coemansia asiatica, assembly GCA_027478445.1. Taxonomy (NCBI): domain Eukaryota; kingdom Fungi; phylum Kickxellomycota; class Kickxellomycetes; order Kickxellales; family Kickxellaceae; genus Coemansia; species Coemansia asiatica. Next base: position 10,459 of record JANBOH010000367.1, read on the forward strand.
GATATAGCCAGTCTCGGCAGTCTTGACAGCAGTGTCGATAAGACCCTCACGGCCTCCCATTGCATGGAAAAAGAACTCTTGCGGAGTCAGGCCACGCAGATAAGAGTTGCGCACAAATCCTTTAGACTCAGGGGAGAAGTCGTCCTTGGCATAGTGCGGTAGCGTACGGTACCTGAATCCAAAAGGAATGCGCTTGCCCTCGACGTTCTGCTGACCGACGCAAGCAGTCATCTGAGACACGTTAATAAACGAGCCCTTAGATCCAGCCTCTACCATCTGGCGCACATTGTTAGTCTCCTTCAACTGACGCTGAACTGACTTACCAGCCTCATCACGCGCCTTGTTGAGATAGGTATTCACGACGTTTTCAAACGATTCCTTGATGGTCATGCCAGGCTTGCGCTCAAGCCTGTCCTGCTGAGCATCGGAAATCTGCTGGTCAACAAGGGCAAAACTCTCATTGATAATGCCGCCAACCGCCTCCATGGTCTTGTCATCAGCAACAGTGTCGCCAATACCAACGCTAAAGCCACTGTGAGAGAACCAGTTATTAATGACACGCTGCGTGCCATCAAAGAAATGGCGCGCTGTCTCGGGGCCACGCTCATTAAAGATCGTATGAATCAGGCCCCCGTTAGTAGCACCAACAGTCTTTTTGCAAACAATACCGCAGATCAGCTCGCCATTAGCAACATACACGCGCGTGTCGCCAGGAGATATCCAAGTGGTCTCATTATCTGGATGCGTGACATGGAAACGCAAGCAGTTGATGCCCTTAGGGATAATCATGCTATAGATCTGCTTGCCTGTCCACAGGGGCTTTGGTTTAAGGATGCATGGAGTTGGCAGATTGCCATCCCAGTCCGATATGTGCATCATAAGCAGCATGACCATGTCGATATCCATAAACGTGTCACGCTTGGTAAACTTGCGGATCGCACACAGCGTGTCCTGGACAATGCCCATGACTGGCTTGTTCGACTGAGGAGACACAATCTGCTTTGGAACCATACAGATCTCCTTAATTTCAGCTCGTGTCTCCTCGGACTGTGGTACGTGAAGGTTCATCTCGTCGCCATCGAAATCAGCGTTATAAGGCGACGTAACCGAGAGATTGAGACGGAACGTTGAGTAAGGCATGACCTTGACACGATGGCCCATCATAGACATCTTGTGCAGAGAAGGCTGGCGGTTGAAAATAATAACATCGTCGTCCAGCAGATGGCGCTCGACGCGATAGCCCATTTGAAGCGGAATATCGCCACTAAGCTTGTTGTAGCTAAGGTTGATACGTTCTCCAGTGTCACGAATCACGTATTTGGCGCCTGGGTGCTCGTTGGGCCCATTACGCACATATTCCTGCAGCTTGTCAATGTTGTAAGGTGTCACGGTCTCAGGAAAGGTAAGGTTACGCGCAATGCTTCGAGGCACGCCGACCTGGTCAATAGAGATGTTGGGATCACCAGTGATCACAGTGCGAGCCGAAAAGTCCACTCTTTTGCCCATCAGATTTCCACGAATACGACCTTCTTTGCCCTTAAGACGAGCACGGATCGACTTGATTGGGCGTCCTGACTTTTGCAGCGCCTGAGGCATGCCCGAGATGTCGTTGTTCATAAATGTTGCCGCGTGGAACTGCAGCAAAACTGTAAACTCTCTGATCACATGCGCTGGAACACCCTCAACTATGCACCGCTGGAGACGCGCGTTTGCCTTCAGAATGTCGTTGAGCTTGTATGTAAGATCGTCCTCGCTAGCGCGAGTCGCATCCATCTGAATGCTGGGACGCACGGTCATGGGCGGCACAGGCATGACATGCAAAAGTAGCCATTCAGGACGAGCAAAGTACGGATCAATTCCCATGATCTCGGCCTCTTCATCGGTGATTTTCTTAAGAGTCTGAAGCACTCTTTCGGCGCTTAGCAACTCTTTATCGTTGACCGCAGGCTCCTCTGAGGGAGACTGGCGCACCTTGGCATAAAGCTCCAGCCCGTTCTTGCGGAAGCTGGGCTGGCGTGCTCCACAGCCAGGTCTCAATTGGGGTACACCCGCGCCCGTGCCTGCCCCATTAGCCATTATTTCAGAAACGCCATTGGTCTTGGGCTTTGCACTAGAATTGGCGCCATCGCCATCCTCGTCGTCCTCTGCGGGCTTTTGGCAAACAGTGACGTTCTTGCACTCGTTCCAGATATAGTTCATCCGCTGCGTCGCATCGGGTATCTTTAAGGCCCGCTGGAACTTGGCGAGGCTCATGTCAGCCTTGAGCTTTCCACATTCCCAGCACACACACTCGAGGACCTTCTTCACCTTGTTAATAAACCCGACATGGAAAACAGGCTTTGCCAGCTCAATATAGCCGAAATGACCAGGACACTCGGCCATAACCTCGCTGCAAGTATGGCACTTGACATTGCGGTCAATGGTACCCATGCGTGGATCTAAAAGCCCTCCAAACTTTGGCTTGCCTTCTTCGTCGCGCAGCTCTGGATGCTCGATCTTTGCAACGGCCATACTCTTCTAAACAACAGGCATAAAATAAAATACCAAACACCCAAAACCCAAATACCAAACACCAAATACCAAAAAAAAATATTGAGTGCAGTCTTGAAAAGATAAACAATATATAAGCAGATATCGCACATGTAAGCATTAACCTCCTTTTTAACCGCTACAAATAAACCAAGATACCAGCAATTAACAAATAAACAAGCACTTACAAGCACTTCTGGGTCAAACACGCCAAACTGCACGTATTTGACTCGACGCATAGGCGCCGACGAGTGCGCCAGGCTCAAATTGTACGACATTTCTGATCCGAATTATAAGTAAGAAAAAATAAAATAAAATAGAACAGAAAAGGTAGATATTGCGTGGCTGTGCAAATATAAAGAAGCTCTCTTTTTATTTCCTTTTTGCGCAACAAGTCCAAGATGCAAAAAAAATAATAAACCAACTAATCTCGTAACTCGATGCAAACAAAAAAATAAAAAAGAAATAAATAAAAGCACAAAAAGGATAAACAAAATAAAAAGATTTAAATGCACAAATATAAACGAGAGGGAAAAAAGAGAAAAAATAGAAGAGGTAAAAAAATATTTTTTGAACTTTTATTTATTTATTGTTTTCTTTTTGTTTTTAAATGCTTTGCTGCGGTCTCGCGCACCTTATTGACGCGCTATAGCAGCTGCTGTGTCTAGTTTTTTTTGCAGTCACAGAAACACCCTTGCCTCACTTGCTTCAGTCACAAACCGAGCTACAAACAGGGTCACTACTCTGTTTGGTACAGGCGCTATCTAGAAGGGGAGCAAAGCCTGTTGTGCTTTTGAACCAATTTCTGTCTACTGTTTGTTCAGACTCGCGCAAATTATATCTCGCAAGAATGAGATACGAAATTTCTCTGTGGCTAGTTTGCAAGATTAAAGAGATCTATAAAGTAAAAAAGTGCGGAATCGGCTCCAGTCAATTTGGACAGCTAAGCACCAAAAGCTAATAGATTATTTATAATATCTATTTAATCCCTCAAAACACCAAAGCAAAAGAGAAGCAGGAAGAGAGGTACGCGTCCCTCTACGGATTTTGTTTTTTTATTCCGTCTTTTTTTTTCCTTCTCTTTCTTTGTCAAAACAATTTTTTCCTTTGATCTGACAATAGCTATTCCGTGATTGGCTCCTGTTCTGGGCAGATCGGGTAATCTTGCTGCAGAAA
>JANBOH010000368.1:0-14032 GCA_027478445.1 Coemansia asiatica
TTTACGACCTTCAAAACTGGAAAGGCGACAATGCTATGCTTAAAGAAAAAGATGGGATTTGGTATTATAAATTACTTCCTGTACTATACTTTGTATGCAGGAGTACTCCTTCTACATTACAATTAGAGGATATAGCGGATGAAGACATGAAAGTTCAGTTTTACACAACTTTTGAAGAAGAAGATTTTGAAAAGTTTGCGCAAGTAGCAAAGTCAAAGGATTCTTGTGTCGCGCATTTTTTCGTAGTCAGGCGTGACAAATATTGCTATGTCGTTAATACCAGTGATCCTAGTGAGAACTATAGGCTTTGCGGGACCGATAGAAACAAAATTATCAGAGAGTTAGTTGCAAAGCACACGACAATTAAGGATCTTATTGAGCATGAGAAGAATACTTATAGGCGCAATTCTAATTTCCAGCTGCGCGATAATAAAGGTAATGCGATAGCAGAGGGCGAGCAATTCAAGCTCATGATATATAATACTGATTTGGATAGCATTGGATCTGATGAGGAAAGCGATAATGAAGTCGAGTCTGACTTCCTTTATGTATTTGAAGATAAGAATTTGAAAAGTACACCTATGATTTGTGGAACCGTTGGGTATGGAGGCCTGTTTTGTCTCAAGGTAGAGAATGACATCGCGTATCTGATGAACAACGGTGGCTATGTATGCATTGCCACTGATATGAGCTATCCACATATTGTTGTCACTGATAAGGTCCCGGCTAGAGACTGCAGAATTCAAATTCATTATGCAGAGGACGGCAACATATCACTTTCTAGATGGGATGGCCACCCATTTATCTATTGCAAATGGGACAAGGCCTCATATGCAAGCATCAATGTTGGCGCCGACGACTATACCATTCGCTGGGCGAACCCCGTGAAGCTTATTGTTGAACGCGTTTGAAGCAAGCTGAATCTGCCTTAAAAGTCCTCGAAAATATATGCTTTTTTTATGGTAGAGCCTAATCGCAACCCGCATATCACTTAATCTGATTGCCGAATCTGATCACGCATTGTAATTGGATGTAAATATATCGTTTATCAAATGAGAAAAAAAGCAGTCGTAAAAGAAAAGGCACACATAAACACAGAGGCGGAATATACTACCGACAAAAGCTGCAAAATATCTATTACAATTTTAAGATTCTTTTAAATAAATTCTTTTTTTTTACATTATTTTTTCTTGTTTAATCCGAATATTTTTTTTTAGATTTTACTTTATAAACAGTGTGATATAAATCAAAATGAACGCAATTCTGGGTCGGTCTCTTCTAAAGCGCACTGCCGCAGTTCGCAATTACTCTAGCCTCCGCGAGATCATTCCTCCCAACATTGGCTTTGCAGCCCGTGCTGGCGAGACCACTACCGAGTCCACTGCCTCTACTCTGTCGGCTCAGGATGTGAGCAAGGTTGTTTCGCTGTACCGCAACCTGCCCAAGGGCCAGGCCGAGGCCAAGGTTGCCCGCGGCGGTCCTCTGAGCCGCTACTATTCTCGCTACTTTGAGGGAAAGAACGCCTCGGGTGCTCCTATTGTCCACGTTATCGGAGCTCTGCTAGTCGGCGGTTACACTGCTCACTATTTTATGCACCTTAAGCACCACAAGCACGCTGAGAACCACTAAATTACAGATTTCTACATTCTTTCGAGGGTTCAATAAATAAAATTGGATCCTTTATCGTGTTGATTGTTTGCTCACGTGGCAGATTAGTCTTTTTGGCCATACTTTGCCAGCTGCAATATACAATTCACCTTAGCTAAAGAGTTTAAAAGTGGAAATGTGAATGAAAAAACTTACACTTGTACCGTTTGTTTATTACCATTATTGTATTATTTACACACACACACACACACGTATATATATATTATTCTAGCTTTGTTCCAATGACTACAGCTGCTCGTCCGACGTTTAATCCGGCCAAGGGAAAGGCCAACGACGAGCTCTCATATATGGTTTCAGCCAAGGATCTCCCAGGACACACAAGGCTCAAAACACGCAAGCCAGGGCAGGGCAAACAAGGCGAGTACTCTGTAGAGGAGCTCAAAAGGGAGCTAAAAGAAGCCGAGCGCAAGCATTTTGAGACCAAGCAACTATCTTATAAACCAGGCACTGAAGCAGCGCAGACAGACGACGATGATACCGAGGACTTGGCAGCCAACCGAGCAAGATACATAGAGATGGCGCAGATGCTTGATGCAGCATCGTCAGAAGAGGAAAGCAGCTCCGAAGATGACGTTGAAGATGGCGATTCAAGCAGCGGCAGTGGTTCAGAAGACGAAAGTGGCGACGAGGAAGAGGATGAGACGGCGTTATTGATGCGCGAGCTGGAAAAGATTAAGCGCGAGAGGGCCGAGGAAAAGACTCGTCAGGAGAGAGAGGCTGAGGAAAGCAGGCTGCTGAATGCCGATTCGGTGCTTGGAGCCAACCCGCTGCTGGGCGAAAATGACTTTTCGGTTAAGCGGCGGTGGGACGAAGATGTGGTTTTTAGGAACCAGGCGAGAGGGGACAATGGCAAGCCTAAGAAGCGCTTTGTCAACGATATGCTGCGGTCTGATTTCCATCGCAAGTTTATGAAAAAGTACATTCACTGAATAAAGCTCTTTGTTTTTTTTTTTCTCCACGTTTTTTGACAAAAGAAAAGGTGAAAAGATCAAGTGGGCTTTTGTAGACCACATAGCATTAGCGAAAGAGAGACTTTGTGTTTTTTTATAACATAGTACCTTATTCTTCTTGTCTCTGCTCTTATTAAAATCGACATTATTTCAATTTACATTTTTGTTTCTTTTTCTTTTTCACTCTCATCTCTACTAATTCAGTTTTATTTAAATCCATGGACGACTTTGCTGGACTCTCGTGGTCAAGCAATGGCTCACAGAACAACAACCAGCGGAGTAACGGAAATTCAGCAAGCCAGTCATCATCTGCATTGCGAGCAGCGACAACGGCTTCTCGGCCAAACTACTCGCCCGGCATGCTCTCTGCATCAGGGATGATGAGTTTTAACAGCTCTGCAGGCAATGGCAGCGGCGGTGCTGCTGCTGGAAAACAAGCTGCCAAGGACGACCCATTTGGCGAGCTGGTTTCATTTTCCTCGTCGCAGTCGAGCCAGCCCAAGATGACGCTGCGTGAGCGGCAGCAGATGCTAGATGAGCAGTCTAGATCTCGGTCTGGCTCACCATTTGCATCTAATCAGCAGCAGCAACAGCAGCAGCAGAAGGATGCATGGAATTTTGATGTGCTTGAAAAGGCAGGTGCCTCTAGATCAGGCACTGGCACGCCGGTTATGCAGCAAAGAACACAGATGCCTGGGACTAGCAGCAGCAGCAGTGGCGTTTTTAATGCCATCGACTTTGATCCACTGTCGACGGAGAGTGGCACGCAGAAGCAGAAGCAGAAGCAGAGCTCGGCGCTTGGAAGCACTACCACCAGCAACATCAACAATAGTATTGGCTCTGGCCGGCTTGGCAGCGCAGATCTGCTTGACGATGACGAGCCTATTCCCATGGACATAACGACACCACCTCCAGCACAGGCATCAAGGCTGGATCCCCGTGCAAATAGAAATAGCAACAATGGCATGCAGCCGCAGCAAACAGGCTCTTCTTCAGAGCCGTTTGTGGACAAAGACTTTGAAATAGCGCAGATAGCCGGCTACGGATACACTGCTGAGCAGGCCAAGACGGCTTTAGAAATAACCGGCAACACGCGCGCAGCCATCCAGCTCTTGCGCGACCAGCAGTCAGCAGCGCAGCAGATGCCCAGGCACGAAAAGCAGCAAGAGAAGCCAGCGCAGAGCCGCAGCAGCCAGAGACAAGACACTTTGCAGACATCCTACCGCGACGATTCTTCAGACGACGATACTGGCTTTAGCTATTGCGATGATCGCGCGCAGTCGGAAAGAACTGGTGGCGGTCCGCAGTTTGGGTCGTTGTTTGGCAATAAGGGCGGGGCTGATGCGCTTCTTGCTTCGGCAAATGAGCTTGGTACAAATATGTGGAAGCAGGCAAATACGTGGTTTTCCATGGGCAAGAAGAAGATCATCGAGATGCAGGAGACCGTTTTGGAGCAGCGGAGGCCGGGCAGCAATGCGAGCGGTGGTAGAGCATGGCGCGACGAGGACTACCTGCCTTCCAAGCAGCCATACAGAGATGATTCGTCTTCCGATGATGACGATGACGAAATGTATGTCTCTGCATATCGTCGTGGTCAACAGCAAAAGCAGCAGCCTTATCAAGAGCAGCCAAAGACTGACAGGACTGACAGAATGGCGTCATCATACGGTGTTAATCGGTCGGCAGAGAAGAGACCTGGACTTGGCGGCAATGGCGGGCAGCAACAGGCAGATCACCTTTCTTTTTCTTTTTCTTCTTCTTCTCGCGCAGCGGAGTCGCTTATGGGCATGGACGGCGAGCCTGCAGGCACATTTGCATTTGAGCAAGCTCGCGGTCGACACATCTCTGTTTCTTCGCGTCTTAGCGCTAGCACAGCAGCAGAAAAGGCATCATCTACTCCGCCTCCAGCACAGGTTCCAGCGCTTGCACCGCATGTCATCCAGAGCGCGCATGCAGCGAAAACCAAGGCCAACGAGCAGTTCAAGCTGGGTCAGTTTGGAGAAGCCATTGCCGGATACACGCAGTCGATCAGCCATGTTGTCAGGAGCTCAGACTCGCATCCATTTTTGATTGTATTGTACAACAACCGAGCGCTGGCATGTGCGCGCAATGGCGAGTCCAAGAACGCGCTGGGCGATTGCACACTGGCGCTGGACCTCTGCATGCGCTTCCAGGGCAACCAGACGGTTGATCTGGGCATGGAGGCAGGACGCGTGGACGTGCAAGACCAGAGGGCAAAGGCTTTGCAGCGTCGTGGCGAGGCGTACGAGGCAGGTGAGAAATACAGGGAGGCTCTGGCAGACTGGAAGACTCTACGTGAGACAGCGCGGGACAATGGCATGCGGCAGCAAGCGGCGCGAGGCATCCAGCGGTGCGAAAAAGCACTTGGCATCAACCAGCCAGCCAAACAAGCAGCAGCCAAGAAACCTGCGGCCGAGCAGCGGCCCGAGGACATTGCCAATCTGTTTGCATCGATATCGATAGACAGCGTCAAAAACAAGGCGACCATGTTTGACAAGCAAACGGAGAGCTCTGCTGCGGTAGCTGAGATGCGTCGTAACGAGGAGGCCAGGCGTGTCGAGGATGATCAGAGGCTGGCGATCCTGGATCAGGTCGATGCCGAGATCAGGCGCTGGCGCGATGGAAAGCAGCAGAACCTGCGTGCGCTACTGTCCAGCCTACATATGCTTCTGCCAGAGTTCCCGCCTATCGGTATGCATGAGATCCTGGAGCCTAACAAGGTCAAGCGCGCGTATATGCGGGCTATCGCCAAGTTGCATCCGGATAAGCTGAGCAAGGACATTGATGTGCGAACTAAGATGATCTCGTCAAACGTCTTTTCGTCGCTTAACGAGGCATGGGACGCTTTCAAGGCGCAGGAGGGCGTCAGCTAGAGGCCAGTTGCGAGCCATGTGTCGCTGCTATTTTGTCATGTTGATCTACGCGATAGCGGAGAATTTCCTATTGCCGCTTTTGTTCATTGCTTCTGATCTCTTTTTGCGTGGTTTTTCTGGGTTGATCCCTGGCTTTTCAAGAAATTTTAGCGCAAAATACTCTGATGTATAAAAAAGAGCTCATCCATTTCTTTACACGGCGGTAAGGATGTCGATAGCATTTATTTTATTCTCAATTACTTTGAAACTATCGAGCTTTCTTTAGTGCTTTCTACGACTTCGTTCTATTGATAATTCCATCGTCATTCCAGCAACCATAGATAATTAAAAATAAATAAACCAGACAAGGCAAGTAACATTTTATAAACAAAACACAATGTCTGCTGCAGATTCGGCTTCGCTTGAGCCAGAGCATTCCGTGACAAAGCACGCCAGCGAAAAGCTGACCAGCGTATCATCTGCAAGCATAGATGCATCGCAGGACATTCCAAACGAGCAAAAAAAGGTGATTAGGCCAGCCGACGGGCTATTTGGATGGATACCGACGCTGGCAGTCATGGTCAACTACATGTTTATCTTTGGCGCATCCAACTCGTACGGCGTGTTCTCGACCTACTATCTCAACGAAAAGTTCGTAGGCACCTCAGCGACCACCTTATCATGGATCGGCACTCTGATCACATCTCTGATGCTCGGGTGCAACATAGCCACCGGCGCGCTGGCAGACAAATTCGGGTACCGGCTGACCGCGTACATCGGCACAGTGCTATGCACGGCAGCCTACATCCTGGCATCGTTTGCCAAGGAGGTCTGGCAGCTGATCTTGAGCCAGGGCGTTCTGTTTGGCATCGGCGCGTCGTTTCTGATTGCGCCCAGCCTGTCGATTCCTCCGCAGTGGTTCAGCAAGTACAGGGGGCTGGCATCGGGCGTTGCTGTTGCTGGCAGCAGCTTTGGCGGCCTGTGGTTTACTGCTGCCACGCAGGCCATGATCGACAACCTGGGGTCGCCCTGGGCCCTGCGCATACTGGGAATCCTGACTTTTGCAATAACCAGTCTGATGAACCTGCTCTATTTCCGCCGCGTGCCTGCTCGTCCCCGCAAATCCCTGTTTGAGCTCAGTGCAGCCAAGCGCCTTGTGTTCTGGCTCATCTCGCTCGAAGCGTGCGCTATATACACGGGGTACTGGGCTTTGACGTTTTACATTGGCACGACGGCTAGGCAGCTGGGCGGCACCATGCAGGACGGATCCAACCTTCTTCTGGTCCTGAACGCCGGCAGCGCCATCGGTCGTATTCTGGCAGGCATGATAGCAGACAAGTTTGGCAACATGAATACATTGTTTTTAAGTCTTATTTTGACTGTTGTCATCGAGATGCCTCTGTGGATGAAGGCGCAGAGTATTGGTCTGCTTTATGCTCTTTGTGCGCTCTATGGCATGATCTCACCGACGTTTATCTCGATCAACCCGGTCATTGTATCCACGCAGTTCGATACTAATGTCCTAGCCAGCGTCATGGGCATGACCAACTTGTTTGCTGGTCTAGGCGTGCTTGCTGGCAATCTGTCGCAGGGCGCTATTTTCGACAAGTACGACCATCGCGAGCAGTTTACAAATACTATTGTTTTCAGCGCTATGTTTATGCTGTTCGCAGCAATCGTTGTATTTGTAATGAGAATACATGTTCTAAACAAACAAGAAAACGATAACAGCTCTTTGGTTAGACGTTTGCTTACAAAGATTTAAAGAAATATATTTATATATTCATTTAAAATTTAAAACGAAAGAAAAAAATTCATAATTTAGTAGCCCTTCTTCTGCTGCTCAGCAAGGTTATCGTGGTGCTGGGCCTGGCCTACACCCTGTGCCCGCTGCGAACGGCCCTCGCTTGCCATCTTATCGTTGCCAATAGCCTGGCCAAGCTTCTCCTTGGTAGCACCACCAGCCTGCTTTGCAGAATCGCCAGCACGGTGGGCGTTGGGGAAATCCTCTTCGCGCATAGCCTTGTCCTTCTGGATCTCGTGCTCGCCCTTGCCCTCAGCCCACTGCTTGCGGCCCCGGTCGGCAAGATCCTTGTTGCCAGTGACGTTTCCGAGAGTCTCCTTGGTAGCACCGGCAGCCTGGTTGTAAATGTTCGACATGGTTAGAAATTTAGTTGGTTTGATTTGTTTAGTACAAGTTAAGTAGAAAGAAACAATTTATATACGAGAGATCAGTCTGTGATTGATTGTTGTTGAATTGTAATAAACGTATTTCGTGTTGGATTCATGTTGTCCTTTATATATCTGTCTGTTTTCAAAAAAAAAAAAAATTCCTTGGCACAAATTCCTCTTGAAAAGAATATTTTATTTAATACGCACTTATAAGATATTATTAATCTAGACCAATGGATATGTTTTCCCTTACTTTAAATCAACTGGATGACGTACTAGACCTACATAACGTCACTAATCAACATATGTTTTTCTTATAGGCATTGATCTGTATTTGTGTTATTTGTGTATGTGTGTATGTTATGCCCCAATGCCATGTTGCGCTTTGTGAAACGCTATGATGCAGTATGCGTTGGTGGTTTTTTGTGCGTGGCAGTCATGCGACTTATTTTTCGCTTTCTTTATTTGTACTACCTGCTATTGTTACTTGCATTTATAAGCCTCGATTGTTCTCATTTTTTCATCATCGCAACTGCAAGGGGAAAAAAAAAGGCAAATAAAGAAGCATTATCTCAAATTGTCTCTGTTTCATGTTTTTTTTTTCTTATATGATGATGTAAGTAAAAAAAAGTTTGATTGGCTTTGTTTTATAAAATTGTAGCCATTTTATGCAAACCAAAGATAAAAGGCAAAAGAAAATAAACATTAGAACGCAATATTGACGTCATCGATGTTAAAGCGCATTTGAATTTGATTAAAAAAAGGAGGGTTAGTAGTGGCAATCTCTGTTGACGTCAATTTTTATCTATGACTTGATCTTGGACTTTGATTATTTCTTTACTGATTCTGATCAAGAGCTGACTCGGTTCTGGCTAATCTAATCGACTGATTTGGGTCTGCCATGGATTAGCATGTGAAAGTGGGAAGCAAGTTTTCTAGAAATAAAAATGTAGCGCATAAAAGTAGCTGCAAATTTGTAGATCTGAATAAAAACAATAATAAGCGGTTCTGGACTCATACTTTGCTCTGCAATCATATGCAAAATGCAGTAGTACAAGGGACACAGGCCTTTGTATTGCTATTTTTTGTCCCGAGGGACGATGGAAGCAGAAACACGGGAGATACGTGGAGCCACAGATAGCCAGAGCCAGGTTCGTTGGCTCCAGACAATTTCCGCAAATTGGCAAATTATCCCAGTATCTTTTCCACGCATGCATCGTCTTGTAAAACCTGCCTGCACGTGCCAAATTTGAAAAAAGGCGATCGACACACGCGCAAGCACAGCAGGCAAAGACATTGATTGTCCATATGCGTGTGGATAAAGGAGGCATGGGAGAAAGAGGAGGCTTTGCTTATCGCAGCAGACTTTTGTGTTTGCAGCCCACGACTCCCTATTTTCACCATTCTTTTTGCTGCTCTCCCGGTCCCTCGTCCCTTGTGCATGCCAGTAGTCAATGTATGTATCAAGAAGGCTTTGCTTCTGGATGTTCCCAGCGCTGACTTTGTGGTAGTTGTTTTCCATTGCAGATTATGCACACATGTTTTCGGCCTTTGTTCTTTTACTTTTTTTTTTTGCAAACATGGACGTTGCTGATTGGGCTTGGGCCGGGCGGGCACTTTTAATCCAGTGCGGAAATAGCACAAAGAGAACAAAGACAGAAGAGAAAGGAATATTATTGCGGGAAGACGGTGAACGAGAACCAAGATAAATTGCAGGCTGGATAGCCCAGAACCACAAACTCCATTTCTCTTCTTTTCTTTCCTTTACCATCAATAAACAGAATAATTTTCTCTACTCTTTAGCCATTTTCAGCTTTTTCTATTAACCGCTTTACTCTCTCTAGCCAGGTCTTCCCCGTTTCACGTCGTTTGATTCCGGGAGCCCTTTTCACAGTCTAAACAACGTTTTCCAACCTACTCTCGTCGCTGCACAATCCGCACAGAGGAAAGAAGAGAACCCAGCCCAAGCCTAAAAAGCATTAATTGACTTTTCTCTCCTTGTGTTGATTCGTGTCCTTTTTTTTCTTTATCTACAAGTCCTCCCCCTTTTGCTTCCAAAAACAAACAAACAAATAATCTTTTGAAAAAAAAAATCTACAAAATCTTTTAAAATCCTAAAAAAAACATTTTTTAAAATTTTGATCATGTCTCCTGTCAACAACATTGCTGTCGATTCTGCTGCTTCTGCCAACGGCGCCTCCTCTAGCTCATCGGGCGTCACTGCGTTCAAGGTCGATTCGCCCTATGTGCACTACGGCGAGTCATCTATCGAGTCGGACTACCTGTACGACACCACGGTTGTGAGCCGCGACGCAGCGACTGGCCAGCTCAAGGCCAAGCCAACCAAGGTGCACTACCAGTTCCAGACCAAGACCAAGGTGGGTCGCGTCGGTCTTATGCTTGTCGGCTGGGCGGGAAACAACGGCACTACCGTGACTGCCTCGATTCTGGCCAACAAGAAGAAGATCTCGTGGGAGACTCGCAAGGGAACTCAGGAGCCTAACTACTTTGGATCAGTGATGATGGCGTCGACTGTCAAGCTTGGCGTCGATAGTAATCTTAACGACGTGTATGTGCCGTTCAACGAGGTCGTGCCCATGGTGCATCCCAACGATGTGGTCATTGGCGGCTGGGACATCAACTCGATGAACATTGGCGATGCCATGCGTCGTGCCCAGGTATTGCCTGTGGATCTGCAGCGCAAGCTGTATGATGAGCTCAAGGAACTCAAGCCCCTGCCCTCGGTGTACTACCCTGATTTTATTGCTGCTAACCAGGAGGAGCGCGCAGACAATACAATCGGCGGAACCAAGCAGGAGCAGCTTGAGCAGCTGCGCAAGGATATCCGTGAGTTTAAGCAGGCCAACCAGCTTGACCGCGTCATTGTGATGTGGACGGCCAATACCGAGCGATATGCTGATATCATTGCTGGCGTCAACGATACTGCTGACAATCTGCTTAAGGCCGTTGCCGATGGGCACTCGGAGGTGTCACCGTCGACTCTGTTTGCGATAGCTTCGATCCTCGAGGGCGCTCCCTTTGTTAACGGCTCGCCGCAGAACACGCTTGTTCCTGGCGTCATCGAGCTTGCCGAGCGTGAGCGTAGTTTTGTCGGAGGCGATGACTTCAAGTCTGGGCAGACCAAGATCAAGTCTGTGCTGGCCGAGTTCCTGGTCAACGCGGGCATCAAGCCTCTGGCCATCACTTCGTATAACCACCTGGGCAACAACGACGGATGCAATCTGTCTGCTCCGGCGCAGTTCCGCTCAAAGGAGATCTCGAAGAGCAGCGTAGTCGACGATATGGTCGGAGCCAACAACATCCTGTACAAGAAGGGCGAGCATCCCGACCATACCATAGTGATCAAGTATGTGCCCTCTGTCGGCGACTCTAAGCGTGCTCTGGACGAGTATGTCAGCGAGATCTTTATGGGCGGCCTGAACACAATTTCGATCTACAATACGTGCGAGGACTCGCTTTTGGCTAGCCCGCTGATCATCGATCTGTTTATGATGACGGAGCTTATGACCCGTGTGACCTACCGTGTCAAGAGCGATGCTGATAGCGATGAGCCTGAGTGGGCGCAGTTCCACTCGGTGCTGTCGATTCTGTCGTACATGCTCAAGGCTCCTGTTGTTCCGCCTAACACGCCGGTTGTCAATGCTCTGGCTAAGCAGCGTATGGCCATGGAGAACATCATGCGTGCGTTTGTGGGTCTGCCTCCCAACAACGAGATGCTTCTGGAGCACAAGGCGTTCCACTGATAAGTGTATGACCACTTTATAACCCATCTCGTCTTTATATCTTTATGAGTTGAAATAAAGTAAAGATTTATGAAATGAATTTATATATGTTTATTGGCTTGATATTTTTTGTTTTACTTTGCGTTGGGATTGAACCGAGAGATAACCAGCTCCTCTATGGTGTACTGGCTTGGATCCGATATCTTTTCTGTTTCTACTGGCGGATCAACAAAGCACACGACCAGGGTCTTTTTCACCTGCACAGAGACTCTGTTCAGCGCAAACAAATACTGCCACGAGTCATCCAACTCACTGCATCCATGGGGCATCTGGTCCTGGATATCTGGCTGGTGTCTCTGGCGCACAACGACTGAATAAATAGAGTGAGAGAAAGAGGGGCCTCTGTTGTAGAGCAAAAAGTCCGAGCCAAATTTGACCCCGCTGCGGACAGCCCATCCTCTTGCGCGGTAATAGTAATACGCGGCATACTTGATATTCAGTGAGCAATCAGCCAAGGAAAACACGCTCCAGAGGTCATCGAAGGAAACAGGCAACTGGGTGGCCAAGTCTCTGGGGTCCAGTACCCCGGAGTAGACTAGAAACAGGGCTTCACATGGGGAGAGCTGCACAGGCTCCATTTCCACTGACTGCTGATATTCAACAATCTCTGGCTGCAAATCAGTGGGTTCCAGTGTACCGTCTTGTCGGTTGTTAGTCCCTGCGGCTGTGCGTCTTTGGCGGCGCAACCGGGTAAGATCCTCAGGAAACACCGCCTGCTTTGTGCTATCTGAGCACCCGTTACTCTGCAGATATCTTTGGAGCCAGGTGGGGTTAGACCGCGACAGAATGCCTTTTCCAAAAGAGCCATTATCCCAGAGAACCCGCTGATCCGTGCAACACCAGACCACACAATCTATCAATTGGTTCTTTTCATCTCTGATCATATGCACTGTGGCGGAGACTTTCAGCGGCCGGAGGGACGGCCAGAATAGGTTTGCTGGAAACAAAAGATACAGAAATGGTCGAATCACTAGTCGCAGGAAAAGCCGCGGGAGGAAGCTGAGTATGCAGGTGAGCCAGTTGTTGTTGGTAGGCAACATGGCGGTGATGCGGTCGATGAGCTTGCCTATCTGTGGAAACACCGCTGGATCAAATGTCAGTGGCAGCGTGGTGCTGGACGGATGCTTTGACCTAGCAGCATAAGGCTTTGTGTTCTTAGGCGACATTCTCCCCCCACCTTCCTGTTAAAAGAGCATTAAAATAAAATAAAATAAAATAAACTAAAAATATGTTGATATATGAACAAGTCTGAAAGAAATGATTGATTGATTGATTGTTTGTTTGTTTGTTTGATTGCCAAGACATACAAAGCAGGCTTTGATGGTCTGGTCCAATTTCATATGGGTTCAAAATGCCATAAAAACTGATTAATTGATTGATTGTTTTTTATTGGATTTAAAAGATGCAAAATAAAACAAAGGAATATCAGCGACTAGACAGGTTAGACAGACAAGAGGAAGGCGCTATGGGAGACGAGTCGCGGACGCTAAGCTTGGCCATCAGCTGCTCCAGTGCCTCATTCCCGCCATGCTCCCTAATCTTGACAGCAATATCACGCTCAAGTCGATCCAAGACACCCTTCGTATACTCAAACGACCTAGCCTTAGCCATCAGCGACACAGCATAGCTCTTGACATTATTATCAGTAGTCCTCTGACGCAAAATGCTCATAAGCTGCGCGCCATCCTCGCCCTGAGTGATCGCATGGGTGATGACAAACGAAAACTTGCCCTCTGTCAAATCCTCACAGTACCCCTTATTATTGGAGTACTCCGATGACTGCAGGTTCATATAGTCGTCTCTTATTTGGAAAAACGCTCCCATCAGGTTCACCAGCTCTGTGAAATCCTTGGTACGCTCGCTACACTTCTGCATCATCTTCACCGCCAATCTAAACAACCCGCCGGTCTTATGCCCCACCATTTCGAGATACTGTGCTTCAGTAGGACACGTCATCGTATCTCTCCAATACAGCTCCATCCCTTGGCCCCTATGCAGATTAAGCAATTCCTCGGTAAATATCTCCACCAACGCAGCGTTCTTCATTGCCAGAACGTCCTGTAATGCTATAAAATACACATAGTTGGCTGTGTTTATTGTCATCGGCACCCCGTAGATCTTGTGCGTTACTGGAATGCCCCGCCGCAGGTCAGAGTTATCCTCCACGTCGTCTATCATTAGGCTGGATGTGTGCAATTTGCGGATTATGTTTGATATGCTGTTTAGCTGCGCTGCATCTAGGTTTAGCCAGTCGCTGAACGCATTTATCATCAAGGTGCGTATTTCTTTTCCGGGCACCTGGCACAGGTACTTGTAGGGCGCCAGAAGTGCCTCCTCCATAGACAGCGTCTCTCGCTGGCTAAACTCTGTCTTTGCTGCTGCCATGAATTATAACTTATAGAGAAAAGTGAAATGAGAATTGAACTGCCTTGAAAGATTGAAGTTAAAATTAAAATATTTTCTTCTAAAGAAATAAAAATGAATGAGAGGTTGTAAGCTAAAGTAAAAGAGGCACAACCTGATCACACGGTCTGCAGAAAGGAAAAGGAAAAGGAAAAGGAAAAGG
>JANBOH010000369.1:0-13982 GCA_027478445.1 Coemansia asiatica
GATGGAAATAAAGGACAGCCTTCAATGTGGCTGTGGATTGGCGCTCTGGGTTTTGCCATAGCATCTGCTACTGTGGTCAACTGTCTAAACTCGATGGTCTCATTGGTCGGCATAGCAGAGAATACAAGTGGTGGTACTGGGAAACGACTTGGGGATTTTAGGTCCGCTGGTCAGATTGGCTGTGCTCTTGGCCCCATGTTTGCTTGCTCTGTCTACTGGCTTTCTGGTGCCACTACTTGCTATTTTTTGGATCAGTCGCTGTTGCTGTAATTACAGCTCTGTTTATTGCTTTGGTGCCAGCCAATATCTCTTTAGTAAGCAATCGTGAAAAACAAGAATAATTATTTAAATTTTTTTTTTTTTTTTGCAAAATAGATTTAGTATTTTTTACATAAAAAATTATTAAAAATCTACGAAATATTTACGATAAGAATATTTGATACATAAGTCCGACAAATGTGGAAACTTCGAGCTATACTTTTCAACGAAATCATGTATATCATCTTTAAATAAGTAGTTCAAATTTATATCTCCAAGTTTAGGACATCGAGATATTATAAATAAAATTAAATCTACCGTTTTCTGGTATTTATATGGATAAGCTTCAAAAACAATATCAATAAATCTCACCTCAAAGCATAAAACAAATTTGGGATATTGAGTATACTGGAATAAAACATTATAATCAAGGGTATCTACTAAAGCAAAAATCAGATCTTGTTCCAAACGTAAGCATTTTAGGCTACATAATTTTTGCAAAAACAAAATAAAGGTCTCAAATTTAATAGGAAATTCCATATCAAAAAAAACAATATTATCCCATTTAATAAGATTTAAGTTAATGGAAAAATAGATAGATTTAAGTACAAAAAAATAACCGGTTTTATTGTTTTTAACTGTACAGATTGCATTGGTAGTATTGTAAAACATTAGTTCTTCATGTTTAGCCGCAGAGGATACAGTAATATAAAAAACCTGTGCTTTGATCTTTATAAGATTGCAAAGTGCAATAGAAGATATTGGTCCTTGGAATGATACTCTTGTGATTAAATTTGGAAATTCTGCATATAATATGCTGTTGTTTCTCGAGCAATCTACTATTTTTAAAGCATCAAGTTTAGAGAAGATAAATTTTAATCCCCATCTATTATCAGATTCGGGCAGATCATAGACTAGATTCCCATTATTATCGTAGTTGGTTCTATAAGACACTATGAGCCAATATAGCTTTGCAAAGTTTACATTGGTATAATAAGGCATTTCTGGATTCTGAAAGCAGGTCCAATCAAAAGCCAAAGGAACATTGTGTAATTTCAGTTTTTCAAGTAACTTGGCAAAGATAATAGGCAATTGTAGAATTGTTTCTGTCTTGTCAAATGTTAAATTCAATTCTGTAATATGCTGAGGCAAGTATGGCAAGGCGCATGCAAGAGACATATTGCTTTTAAAGCAATATAATCTGTCAATATATATAAAATTTAGATGTTTTAATAGTCTACTCAACAAGGAATTATAATTGTTATAGTTTATGTAACAAAGCGCTGAGAAATTCTTTTTGAAATATTGAATTATAGGGTTTAAATTATAATTATTGTCTTCACTGAGAGGAAGAGCATAATAAAAATAATGATCATTAGAGATATTGTGTTCATTCATATATAATGATCTGACATATTCCCAGCTACATCTACTTAACTGGAATAATCGGCAAAGTTTGTCAAGAAACAAGTGCTGTTGTCCATTTATATTTATCCTAATACTCAATGTCCTTAACTGGCAGCACTGGTTAATCGCCGTCAATAAATCAATATTTGATACGAGAATAGGTTCAATAACAGAAATATTATGCTGACGCAAATAAATTCTTCTAAGCCTGCATGTAGTTTCAATATCGTCTAGGAATACATCATAGTCTTTAAAGAACACTTGATTATTGACAAAGCGCAAACCAATATATCTCCAAAGCTGACATACTGCTAGAATGGGTAACTTCTTTTTCCAATCCCTCAGTTTGTTGTCTTTTTCACCTGCGACGAGATAAATAATACATTTTATACAGCAAAGTGAAACACAAGAGATTAAAGACATCATTGATATAAAAATGTTAGTAATGGAAAAGGTGGATACAAACAAATGCAAGTGAAGAGAAAAAGGAATTACTTCCAATTCCAATGTCTCTTTACAAATTTTATCCATTTAAAAAAGAAATCATGTGATATGTATGTACTTGTGCATTTGCATTTGCATGCAAAATAAGAATTTGTCTATTTTATTCTTCTGTCTGACTTCAAACTAAATAAAATTAAATTTTGCTCAATAAAAATAAAAAATATTAAAATATTAAAACTAGCATTTACCAGATACACTATAGTCCTCTTTGTGCTTGCTGCTGCTGTCTGATGCCTGCAGCCCCATTCCTCTCTTTGCAAACGCCTTCCACAGCTGGCACTGGTACTTTCCACCAGTCAGATTTGCCTCTGCCTGGACAATAGCATCTTGTGTCTGGATAAAAGTAGGATTGCATGGCTGAAGCTTCATTGCATCAAGTATAATTTGCAGAGCCAAACAGTTGCCCTTGTTCAAGTCCTTTTCATATATGTTGCAAATGGCTCCAGTAGCATCAATCAGATTCCATACTAACTCATAAAGCACAGTTGCCCAGACCTCTCCAATGGAGTGCACCTCTTTGTACTGCAGCTTGTCCAGATATGCAAATGTCTGCAGGTTTACTGTCATGTCAGTTGAATAAGGATACATGCAGATGTTTTCTCCATAGACATAGTCTCCAAGAATCATATTTGTGCTGTGTGTGTAACTGGGCTTTATGTGCATAATATTGGCTACAGTGTCACTCCACCCTTCACCCATGCCACCAGCCTCTCCATCATACAGACAGTCAGTATTGGAGGGTCCACCTATGAGCTGGTTGGATATTCCATGCATGTACTTGTGTGCAACAATGTCCTGCTCAAGGTTGCCATCTCTGCCAGGCACAGTCATTGTCCAGTTATACATGTGCATAATGCCATTTTGTCCATCTGGCAGAGTAGTAAAGTTGGCATTGTTGGTTCCACTGCCATCCTGCACAAAGACCACTACATAGTCACTGCCACTCCCTTGACCAGAATAATTTACATTTTATAATTTTATTATCTTGGCCAAAGACATTATTCTTTTAAGTAACCTTGATATTATTAATAAATATCTTTTTATTAAATATTAAAATTTTATGACTGATTACCTAAACAGTATTTTTCTAACTGCTACTTTAAGAAGTAATTACTAAAAAAACAGCTTGTTTTATTAACTAAATATTTGACTATAGTAATAAATTAAGAAAGATTTAATAGGATCCATTTTTTCTACCACTAGAAAAAACACCATATTTTTGTTGGTGATAATAATCCACTGTGATTTGTTGAAAAATAAAAAATATTCCTTTTTCAGAATTATATCAATTTATTTTTATAGTGTGTCAGCACACACTAATTTATGGATTGACTCAGCTCAATTTTGAACTGCTACAGAATGGCTTATCAAGACTTTATTTTTTCAAGTATTTTTCTACTCTTTCAAGACTTCTATTTAAACCATTGTTTTTCAAGAACTATCTTGATTTCTTTGTCTTTGCTTTTCTTTATCTTTTTATTTTTTTCTAATATATACTTCTGTTTGTTCTTAAAAACCCTCACATAAGTATACATCTTTTTTTCAAAATGGAGCTATGCAGACTAAAATGGTTCCTGATACTTATGTGTTATCAGCTGGTCCATAAAAAAGCAGCTGGTTATGGCATTGCCAGGAATAACTGATGTTATTGCTATTGATGCTACATATAAGCTGCTAAAATGTCACATGCCATTTGTTCAGGTTGTTGGCAAAACACAGCTGGGTATGACAATTCCATTGATACAAAGTATCATTTTCAATGAAAATGAAGATACTTATTGCATATTTATTAAGCATTTAAATGCTGTATTAGGTTGCTTTCCTATAAAAACCATTTTTACTGACAGAGATTGCACACTTGTGAATGCAGTTAAAAACATCTTACCAGACATTAAACACTATTTATGCATATTTCATATAAAACAATTTTACATCTGCAATTGCAGACGTTTGTTGAGATACTGCAAATATCAAAAATATAATGGATAAACTCATTAATAATAATTTAGTAAAACAGAATATCAAACCAAATACCTGTACAGCAGCAGATTTCCACAGCTTGTGTCAAGACATTATAAACAATTTATTGATGTTTAGCAATGTGAATAAGTATTTAGTATGAATGCAGCAATTTATTTCATCTTTTTCAGCAACATTTTAAGCAAGGATTTTAAAGATATTTATTGATAATGAAAGTTTTGCAAAAGCCTATACTCAGTCATGGTTTACACTGGGATGGTCAATGTCTAGTGCTGTTGAGGCTGCACACAGCTGCCTCAAAAACTATATCCAAAGGAATTTTGTAAGCACAAGTAAAAAAATTGACAATTTTATTTTTATAGATACCAATTATACTGATAAATGGATAGTTGAGCTAATTAAAGATGTGCACACAGACCTTAATTACCAAGTTCAGGGCTTGCCTGCAAATTCCACAGCTGACTCACATTGCAAATGGCATCAAAGGTACTTCTAGAAGTAATGGCCAAGTTCAAATTGTCAAAAAAAAACTTATTGTTGTGCAGCCAAATGAGTTGCCATTGGCATGGATTGTAAAGCCAGAATGCCCTGCAGATTTCAGCAGCAATGGAGATAGTGATTCAAGGCATGTTAGGCTTGTACATAAGGAAAATGAATGGTGAACTAAAGATGAAATTTGGACATGCAACTGTATGTGCATTGCTCAATTAGGGCTTCCCTATGCTCATGTCATTGCTGCCTGCTGCTTCCACAACCAAGACAATTCTGACTATTGGATCTGCATAGGTGACATTGCACAATGCTGGCTGTTGCCAAGTGAAATTTTGTCAGGAGTGCCAAGTAATAATACAATAATAGGACATGGTATCAGTAGCCAAGAAAATAATGAAGTTGACCCTAGCTTTGATCTCCAAAGTTTTACTAACCATGTTATGTCATCCTTCATAAGTTCACTGGAGCCAACATCAAAGGAAAATGCCATGTCTATCATCTGCTCAATAATTAGTGTTGGTGGGTCTATGGTGTCAAGTTTTGCTGGTCATAATGTAGTGGCCATTCCAGGTGCTTATGTCTGTACAGCTGTCACCAAGGGATGTGGAAAAGGCAGTGGAATAACAAAAACAACTGTTTGTAGCCAGTGAATTTTAAACAGGGCAGCAGCAGCAGCAGGGGCATCATTGTCAGAAGCACCAGTGAGCAAAAAAAATTATAAGAGCATTGAGCAATCAAGAAGGCCAAAAGAGAAGGCATAACAACACAGAAATAAGCAGCAGTCAACAGTAGAAATTGTGCAAATGTGGTCATGCAAGTGATTCTTTTTTAATAAATTCCAAATAATAATAGTTTTATGATGTGAATGAATAACTCTAATTTTCTATACTGAAAAAAAGCATAATAAAAAATAATATAAAAACATTTAAAAAAAAAGAAAGAAGAAGGAAAAAGAAAAAGGATGCCTGACAACAAGCAAACAATCTTGAAAGTGTTTAGATAAAGGTATTTAAATTCATCACAACAGATACTGCTTATGCCTCAATAAGTAAAAAGGTACTGGTAAAACCAACATATTATTATGTGCCTGCAACATTTGCAACATTCACTTTCAACACTTTAAAACAATACCTTTTGTGATCAGTAAAGTTTTGGAAATATTATTTGGCAAAATTGACTTTTATTTTTAATAGAAAAATACAAAAGATTAAAGGTCAGTGGTAAAAGGAAAAAGAAAAAACAAAAAAAAGCAAATGTGCTGTTTTACTTCATTGCTTTAAGAACACTGAAGGCACTGAATTTATTCATATTTTTATTTTAATTTTTCACTCATAACTGACACATGATGTCTTGCTCCTTTTGTAGAAATTAATGTTTTGATCAAAAGATTTGTGGGGGGGGGGCAAATATGGTGTTTTTTCTAGTGGTAGAAAAAACAAGTCTAAATTAATAGTTTTGTATAATAATAATATCCACTCAATGGTGAGATGAGCTTAGTGTTTTGTAAAGTGTAGAGTACTAAGATAAATTTTATAAAAAGATTTACAAAAGAATAAAAATCTTAAAAAAACATTTAGGGAGGCCATGGCCATCACTATAACCTCACCTTACCCCTACCCAGGTACATTGCTCATCTCTGAGAGTGGGTGTGGCTTGGCCTATCTAAATTTGCAACACAATAAAATATTGATAAATTACTTGACAGGGCATTTAATTTAAAGAATGTATCAGCTAAAATTAATATTATTTTTCAGTCAATTAGTTAAAATATTAAATACAATATACTGATTATTATTATTATTATTATTAAAACAGCAAGGGAGTATGCAAAGCAGTAGCATGCAAAGATTATTAAAACCAAAGAGCAAAATTTAAAGTAAGAAAAGTAAAAAGCAATGTTAAATTATTGTAACCATATTTTTTTATTGAAAAGTTTATTAAAAAATTAATTAATTAAAATTTAAATAAGCATAGCT
This sequence comes from Coemansia asiatica, assembly GCA_027478445.1. Taxonomy (NCBI): domain Eukaryota; kingdom Fungi; phylum Kickxellomycota; class Kickxellomycetes; order Kickxellales; family Kickxellaceae; genus Coemansia; species Coemansia asiatica. Next base: position 6,618 of record JANBOH010000369.1, read on the forward strand.
ATAAACTTTCATTAACCAACTTTAAATTCAATTATGTATTATATTTATTAAACTTTTTTTACACATTAAAATGTGATTACTATTCTGTTGTCACTCGAAATAAAATTTTAAGTAGAATAGCTTATAATTAAAAAATCATATTTCCTAATTTTTGGTGAAAGTTACTGGGGCCATTTGCAAAAAGTGCAATAAATTATAGTAGAATCACGACTTTGACAAAATTTTGTACAACCACAGTTGTCACAATATTCAGGATATGTCATGCTGCTTAGTAATATACTACTGACTAAAAAGTATAAAATAGCTTTAAGCAAAATTATAGCTGAACAAATAATGAGAAAAAGTATTTTGCAAAAAAAAAAAAAAAAGTTATTTGTGGATGTTGTCTTCAATTTATACAAAAATTTTAAAAGAATAAAACAATGCTATTAAGTAAAATTACAGTGTCAAGCAATGTACTAGCACAACAATGTTTTAGCAAGTAATATGAAATTAATTGAATCATATTAAAAAACGGAAATAGTTGTCAAACATTATTTTTAGTTTTTTTTTTTAAATATTATTAAATTAATAATATTCAGCATTGAATGTAGACTATCAAATGATATATTAAAAAGCATTTTGCTTAATTTTCCTTGTGTTATTATTTAAAATGAATGTGTCTAATATTTAGCCACATGCTAATTTTATTTATTGTTTTTTTATCTTTTTTTGTTAATTTTTAAATAGAATGTCCAAAAAATTTAATAATTACATGTTGTGGAAAACAATTATTTCTATTCAACAATATTTTTTATTTCAATAATTTCTTGCAGCATTAGAAACTCTTTTAAAACTTTTTTCATACAGGTGAAGGTGTCATGGCTATGACCACAATCCCATAAAGTAACTCCACCTAATTTGTCAAATATAGCTAAAGTAGTATTTATAAGTGCATCAAACAGAAGACCCAGAGCTATCTTAAAGAGTTTTTTTTACCTCAATTGCAAATGACAACTGATCATAAAGATGATGTATAAAAATTATGACAACTGCAACTGCAGTAAGCAAAAAATCTTTCTGAGTAGTATGAGATTGATATTATAATTTAAACAGCCAGTCATATCCTTTATAATTAATGTTTAATGGATGGGCATTAAATTTTTAACTGGCAACTTTGATATAGACATTAAAAACAAAAAATTGTGTTTTTGAATAAAAAAAAAAGAAGTATGCTGATTGGACTGCAAATGATTAGAAGCAAATTGGGTGGGTCTAATGTAATAAAGATTAACTACAAGTGATATAACCATACAGAATACATTTGATATCCAATGGACCAACCAAAACTTTATAATAAAATTTCTAGTATAGCAAAGCAACTGTAGAAAATCAATTTTCCTTTTTTTTTTTTACCAAACCGTATTGGCCAATTTTAGGATATTAATTAAAAATATATATCAACATATTTGATTGGTCTTCACAGCTCCCCCTGGTTATAAATCCAATAGATCATGGCTAGAAAAATAGCTATATTACTAAAAAGAATTATGTAAACTTACTTTATTGTTGGATTTTTAATTTAAATTTAAAATTTTAATTAGAATATAAAGTATGAAAGAACAATGTGCTAATTATACTACTATGCGAAATATCCAATATATATAAAGCCATTAGAAGTATATTTAATGTTGGTTTAAAAAAAAAAAACGAAAAACAAAATTATTTAGTACAACTATTTGAACTGCCAAAATATTTAATTATCTTTGTAGATGCCCAAATACGATGTATATTGTTGCTGCATTGCTTGGTGCCATGATTATCAGCAAAAAATAAAAATAAAAAAGAAAACAATGTTCTCCGATCCCTGTGTTTGTAGAAATGCCGTTAATTATTACATCATTTACTCGTTTCATTATTTACATATTTTTTTCTATTTTCTTTTCTAGAAACAAAAAAAACGTGATGCATCATGCTGTAGATCCTAAAATGCAAACTTGGACCGATACTTATGGTCCAGTGATTCCAAATATAACAAAAAAAAACAAGTATTAAAGAAAACAAAAACAATAAATAAAAAAAGAAATAAAATGGTAAAAAAAACAAGGATTTACAGCGAGTAAAAAAAAAAAAATAAATGGTCTTTTTTTTCACTTTTTAAAGATGGAGTTTGAAAAAAAAAGAAAACTTTAAAAGAAAATAAGCAAAGTTCTTATTTTTTTTTTCTTGTTTTATATCAACATAAATAACGTCTTTTTTTATATTTTTTATTAAAACTTTACTTTTATAGAAATATCATTTTTTTTTAGTTTTCAAAATGGGCAACGTGGTTACAAAGCATGAGATTGAAAGGGATGCTGAGGCAATAAAAGAAGCAGCAGCAGCCGTAGTAGGACATGGCGACACAAAAAGCAAGTATTTAAAAAAAAAAAAGAAGTTTGTTGAACACACAAGTAAACCCACAAAAAAAAAAAAAAGAAAAAGAAAAAACTTTACACTAAACACACTTATTCCTATTCATTCTTATTATATATATATATATAGATCTTTTGAAAAACACGTTTAATCTACAGCACTCTATCGGTCAGGGAGCGTTTGGCAAAGTACGGATAATCCAGAACAAGCAGACAAAACAACAGTATGCACTAAAATACACCAGAAAAAGCAAATGCGTCGAGCGCAACGGCCTTAGCAATATCCTCAGGGAACACGATATTCTGGAGCTGCTGGTCGACCATCCATATATCCCCAGTCTACGCTATGCATTCCAGGACTCAATGACGCTCTACATGGTGATGGATTTGAAGACAGGCGGCGACTTACGTTTACATTTAAAACAAAAAGGAAGTTTGAACGGGTTTCCTGAAACTACAGTCAGACTGTGGGTGGCCGAGATCTCCTGCGCTTTGCATTATCTGCATACAGCGCATGGTATTATACATAGGGACGTCAAGCCAGAGAATATCTTTATTGATTCTGAGGGACATGTGAGCCTGGGTGATTTTAACGCGGCGACGTGGATAGGAACAGGCGAGAAGGAGGAAAAAAAACTGCTGCGCGGTATAATTGGTACCACGAGCTACATGGCGCCCGAGTTACTTCTGCGCCAGGGATACTCGTTTTCTGTCGACTGGTGGTCCCTGGGCGTGGTTATGTTTGAGTGCATCTACGGACGACGTCCGTTTAGAAAAAGAGATCATGGCGGGTCTAGGGAAATGCTCAAAATGGCGATTCTCAAGGAAAACATCAGTGTTTCTGATAACCACGCGGTATCGGTCGACTGCATTGCTGTGATCAGAGGCCTGTTGTGCAGCGATCCGGAGAGGCGCTTGGGCTGCGGTATCGATGGCCATGAGCGGCTGCGCAGACATCCGTTTTTTGCATCTATCGACTGGAGGCTCGCTGAAAAGAAAGCGCTGCAGCCAGAGTTTGCTCCTGGAAACTGTCTCCTCGTCGACCACAGACACAATCAGCTTAATGGCGGTGTTGCTGAGGAACCCGGGGACAGCAACAGCGTTGATGGCTCGGCCGATATAATAGCTGCCGCAGCTGCTGATAATGACGAGGATTTGGGAGCAAAAATGGAAGGTGGATCAAAAGATGGCTTGGCTGAGCTTAGGGCGCTTGAACGCGGGTTTACTGGGTACAGCTACGCCGAGTTTGCAAAGTACCGCGACTACATTTTGATGCACGGCAGGATCACAGCGGCCGACCTACTAGACGTGTATCTGGCGCAGATCCACCTGGATGGCAGACCACTGGCAACAATGGATAGCGACGATACTATTGCTGCTGACGATGTAGATAATATCGCAGCTGATGAAAACGACGATGAGCCTGTGCTGAAAAGGAAAAAGTCGCATTTGTTTGCATCTGTTGCAGCTGGCGCCGCGGGACTGGCTCACAGGGCGCGGGCATTGGGTGGCAGGCAGACCGGCGAAAAAGAAAGTGTTTTAGATAAAGCGAAAGCTGGGCTTAAGCGCCGCACAACCACGTCGGATGCGCATTCCAGGCAAGACAAGCGCAGGCATTTGCGTGGCTCGTGGCGGCCATCGAGGACGCGGAAGCAGCAGGCCGTCGCTGCGCAGGCCAAAGACAATGACAAGAATGACGACCCGGATGCTTCAATGGACGGGTTGATCTGTGGGGAATTGTTTTGTGACGCTGACGTGTACTCGCAGAGTGACTCGCTGCCGCCTGCCAACGTTCCCATCGACTTGGTGATCTGGGCGCAGATGCAGCCTGGGCAACGCAGACTGGCGCACCGCTTTAGCTGCAAAATGGACGTTGACGCCGAGTACGAGTCGCGCATCAAGCAAAGCATTGCCCAGTCGGAAAGCAATGGCCCTGCTAAGCAGAGCACCCGCGAAATGCGTGCTTTGACTGGCGATCTGCCTTTAACGCACACATTGGCGTCGCCCTCGTCGTCACCGTTGCTGCAGAATAAGCAGAATCAGCAAAAGACAGCGAGGCAAAGGCCGAGCTTTCTGCATTCGGTCAGACACCAGCCCAGCGCATCGACTTTGATGGACTTTGGCAATGCAGCTGGTAGCGGCTGTAGCTCGCCAACGACGCTTCTTCAGACTAGCGGCTGTCCGATATCGCCCGTTACTGCTGTGCCTCGGCTGCAGCCCATTGCGTCTGGCTGGACCAAGCAGCAGCAGCAACAGCAGGTGGTTGTTAGGAGCAAGAAGGAGCCGGCTGTCAGTGTGAGCATTTCTGACGAAGCAAGAGATATGCCGATCCACCAGCGTTTAGAAAACCAGCTAATCCTGTAAGAAAAAAAATAATAATAAACCCGAGATTATTGTGGTGGCTCATGATGTTCATCTTGTCGTTGCAATTGTAGAATCTGCAGCAAAAACTGCATCGAAGCTTGTACATGGGAAATGGAACCGAAGAAAAGGGAACATACAAGATGTTTATTTGTTTCCGTTTCCTCAATTTTGCTCATCACATCACTCATTAGAAAAAAAAAGAAAATATGCGCATTATAAAAATAAAGGGCATGTGAATGCTTGATTATCTTGCCATTGTGTGTATCTGTCTGGTTAGAGCTTGTCTTTTTTTTTTATAACTGTATCGTATCACTCGGGCATTAGGAAAATAAAACAGAACAATAAGCGGTGGCATGTGGACAATAAAGAAAAAGGAATTGAAATGTAAAATGTGCACACGACAAAAAAAAAAAAAAAGAGGGAATGGAAGGGTGCAGCAGAATTCTTTGTGATGAACAGCGTTTATTGCGTCATGAGAACTTTTTTTAAGGAAATAATCAACCAAAGTAAAATAAATAAAAAAAATCAAAACAAATGGAATTAGTTGACTTTGTGATGCTTGCCATAGTCATTTGACATTCTTTTTTTTTTCTTTGTACTCTTTATTTTTTTTATTTTATTTTTTCGTCTACAATGGATATATGGATTTGGAGGAGCTGGATTATGAGCCATCAAAAAAAAAAAAGGCATGGTTTTTTTTTTACTAGTCGTGGTTCATCTATTATTAAACTCAAGCTTTAAAGTCTTTGGCAGCTGGAATCCGATACAGCTCAAAATAAAAATAGAAAAAAAAAAACAACACTAGCAAAGGCGGTTAGTAAGAAAGCGGATGTGACTATACTCGTCATTTGCTTTAGTCTTTCTTTATACTTTCTAATTTGATTCATCAAGTCAGAGTAAAAAGAAACACCATCGATTGATTCAAAAAAAAAAAAAACAAAAAAATAAAAACTCAAAAAAAATTTTTTTTCTACGATTTCTTTACATGTACAATATATATATTTTTTTCCCAGCCTCCTATTATATAATTTCTTTCCCTTCCTTTGCATCAAACAAAAAAAAAAAGGGAAAAAGGGAGAAAAAAAAAGCAGGAAAGCAGGTTAAGAAAGAGAAAGGAAATTCTATATAAGCAAGACTATCCCCACCCAATACAACAACAAAAAAAAAGACTAATCTCCTTTTCTTTAAAAAAAAAATAAAAAGTTTTCTTGTCCAATATATAAGTAAATTAATCCATCATTACTTTCTACATTATTTATATACAAATTTTTTTATTTTTGTTTATTTTCTTTTTCCATGGCTATCGATGACCTGCTGCCTCAGTGCACCGACGACCTGAGCTCGAGCAGCCGGTCGGCGTCGGGAGCCTCGCTTCGATCCAGCAGCTGCGACGAAGAAGACGGAAACCCCATTGACAATGACGATGACGCGGCCATTATCGACGAAATGCTGAGCCTTGGGCATGCATCCGACCACGTAGCTAATCCGCAAGCAGCAGCTGATAGCACAGGCCATCATCCGTATTTGTCGCACCGTTCGCTGTCCAAGAGCAACTTTGAGGCGGAGCACAAGTTTGTCAACGCCATGTTTGACAACAAAACCAGCGACAAGAACACTGACCATCACAGTCAGAGGGGTGCGTCGGATATCGTGGATCGCAGCAGCTGGGCGCAGCCGAGTCCCAGCGACAGCCACCTGTCGTTCAGTAGTTTGCTGATTGGCAGCAGCCCGCACGGCGACTCGATGACGCCGCGGTCGATTTTGATGTCGCAGAAGCTGCAGCAGGCGCACGCCGACGCGGTTTTGCCGCAGATGTCGCCGATGACACCGGTGCTTAACGTCGACCTGCAGATGATGCCCCCGCTGGTCCTCGAGTCGCAGCACCACCAAGCCGACCACAGACAATCAGCCATGGCGACCAGACATGGAAGCTCGCAGACCATCGGCAACAGCGTTGTGGGCAATCCGTCGGTAGGCTCAGTCCTGGACGACGAGGTGGTGGGGCGTAGGCTCGAGAAGGAGATCCGCAAGATGATGATCAGGACGCATCTGACTGACGAGGCGCCCGAGCTAGCCGGCATGACCGAGGGCCCGCAGGAGCTCAAGCGCATTGGTGATGCGCTTACCCGTTGCATGGCGCTCAGGAACAAATACATGAAGCTCAGCTTGCAGCGCGAAGCCGATAATCCGCGCAACTCGCCTGCCTGGAAAATCTACCCGCCTGCGCCGCCGCCCGCGTGGAAGAACTTCCAGGAGCCAGCAGACAGCGTCAGTGTCGAGTTTGACATTAACACGATCGATATTCCCCCTGCTGACCAGTGCGTGTTTGCCATGGGCGACGACGGCGTCTATGCGGTGTATGAATCCGAGGAGCTGCGTGCCTCGGGTGCCCAGCCAATCACCAGTGCGCCGTCGATCCGCGAGTTCTACATGGATCTGAACTTTGTCCTGGATACCATTTCTGACGGCCCGGTCAAGACCTGGACGTACCGGCGGTTGCGGTACCTGGATGCGCGCTGGCAGCTGTACATCCTGATGAACGAGCGCGAGGAGACCATGCAGTCCAAATTGGTGCCTCATCGCGACCTGTACAATGTGCGCAAAGTCG
>JANBOH010000037.1:0-80143 GCA_027478445.1 Coemansia asiatica
ACGCACATTCAGCCATGACGTACTGCCTCAAGAAGACACCGTACTTTGACAGCGCTGACGGCATCCCCGTGCCCACATACACATGCGACGGCGACGAGTGGGTGAACCTGCCGATCAATCTCTCCAACAAGGACCAGACGTACATCTTCACCAAGTGCGCGATTGACAAAAAGGTCGACACATGCAAGTGCAAGGCATGCGACGACGCGGCCAAGGCCAAGGAGCAGGCGACCAAGTGCGCATGCGTCACTTGCATCAAGAAGGCAGAGGAAGCCAAGGCCAAGGCTACCAAGTGCCCATGCGCCGACTGTGCAAAGGCTGCAGCCGAGGCTGAGAAAAAATGCGACTGCTGCGCATGCAAGACGGCGGCGGCAGAAGCCCTGAAGAAGGCCGAGGAGGCGGCAAAACTCAAGAAGGCTGAAGAGGAGGCAGCCAAGAAGAAGGCCGAGGAAGAGGCCAAAAAATGCCCCTGCGTTGCGTGCAAGCTGGCTGCGGCTGAGGCGCTGAAGAAGGCTGAGGAGGCAGCCAAGAAGAAGGCAGAGGAAGAGGCCAAGAAGAAGTGCCCGTGCGCAGAGTGCGTCAAGATCGCGGCCAAGGTCGTCTGCCCGTGCGAGGCGTGCGCAAAGGCCGCAAAGGCAGCAGAGGATGCAAAGAAGTGTCCGTGCGCGTACTGCGCCAAGCTGGCAAAGGAGGCTGAGGATGCAAAGAAGAAGTGCCCGTGCGACGCGTGCAAGAAGGCCGAGGAAGAGAAGAACAAGTGTGTGTGCTGCGCCTGCCGTGCTGAGGCGCTGAAGAAGGCCGAGGAGGCAGCCAAGCTCAAGAAGGCCGAAGAGGAGGCCAAGAAGAAGGCTGAGGAAGAGGCAAAGAAATGCCACTGCCCTGCGTGCGTCAAGATCGCGGCAGAAGCCCTGAAGAAGGCTGAGGAGGCAGCCAAGCTCAAGAAGGCCGAGGAAGAGGCCAAGAAGAAGTGCCCGTGCGCAGAGTGCAAAAAGGCTGAGGAAGAGGCAAAGAAAAAGGCCGAAGAAGAGGCCAAGAAGAAATGCCCCTGCGACGCGTGCAAGCCCAAGCCTCCGACACCTGCGCCAGTCATCGTGTGCAACCCGTCGCCGTTTGCATCTGCCTGGAGCCCCTTCAACAACTACCGCCGTGACGTGCCCTGCTACACCGGCACCTTCTTTACAAATTTTGCCAGCATGCTCTAGACGCCGCACACAGACTGTCTCTTTCTTTCTTTCGCTCTTTCTGGCTGGGCCAGAGCCGCAGCCACATTTACATGTATCTTGGTGCACGTTTCAGTTAAGCCATTAAAAAGTGCTTAGGCTGCATCAGCAAGGAGAAAGTGAACTGAAAAAAAGCATTTATTTTTCCTTTGACTCTCTTTCCAAGTCTCTCGCTACACAAAAAAAGCCTAGTTCTTCTTTCTATTTAATTTTTCTTTATATCTCCTCTTCTTGCTTCTTGGCAGCCCCATTATCTATCTTATCGCTTATCCACACTATTCATTATCATTTTTTTTCATATCTTTTTATCTCATTTAAATGTATAAATTTATCAGTTTTCAAAAAAAAAAAAAGACATTTCTACATTGAAAGTGACTGCTTTTTTATAGCTCACTGCATTGTTTTAATTTGTTTCAATTCAAGATATATACGTACTTTTAGTAGCTCAGTGGCAGAGGGATCTTACTACTGGTTCCAAATGATTACAGATACTGGAAATGGAAGAGAAAAACACGTGCAAAGCTATTGCCATTTTGTCGCATATTCAAGAAATGTTCAACATTTGGCTGCTTTAGCGACCCACTTATTTTCAATTCAATATTTTTATTTTAAAAAGAACGCTCGTTGTAATCATGACTCGTAAAGACGTTAGACACCATGTATCGATCTACTTGCTGCATATCGTCCTCTGCTGACGATGGTTGCTGCGGATGACCGACTGCTGCAAGGCATGACAGCGGTATCCACCAAGGATTTTTTTGTGAGCATTATTAAAAGCGCCATCTTGAAGCAAAAAAAAAGAGAAACATCTGTGCATCTACAGCAGCTGTTGCCTGACCACAGAAATGTTATGACATGCAGCAGCGCATGCTGGCCATAAGCAACAGCACTGGCTTTTCATTTCCAACTGCGTCAGAAAGTGTGCGACCCCAGGCAGGGCGCAACAATTGCATCCTTGGCAATCCCCCCACTCGGCAAAAAGAGACAAAAGAAGCGAGGAGAGGGAGACATGCGATCGACAGAAAGAAAAAGCACTATTGTCGACCGTGCACACAAACACACTTTTTAAAAGGATAGAAAGAGACGCTGTGACAACTGTGAGAAAATAAAAAGAGCGAATTTTTTTTCTATACTGGATGCCACAGATTCTCAAAGACAAAATGTCTTCTTTTTTGACATCCCATTGCGCTAAAATCAACTCAGAAACACCCAAAGGAAAAATAAAAGAAAGCGTGGATGGGTGAGTAGATGGGTACACAAAATTGAGCATGCGCCGAACAGCCGGACAGCGTTGGGGAGAGATGATGGAGTGCCGGTTGAGAGATGCGAATAGATCTTTCGACTTGCAACAACAAAAAAACAATTAGAAAACAGTGTTGGGTGGGCAGTGCCGCAGCCTGCATGAGTCAGAATCAACTCTATAGTCTTGTTCAAAACAAAACCAGAAAAACGCGATAAATGGAACAAATTCAAAACATAGAAAAAAGCCCCTTTGTCACTGCTGCGGTTGCTAAATGTCCGCAAGTGCGAATCAGCAGAAAATTAGTGCTGGTTTTACAAAAAAAAAAGAGCGCTGCTCAGATGACAGGGGCAGGCTGCAAAAGCCCCAAGAAACATGGGCTCTCTAAAAAAATAAGACGAAACCAAGTATGGTGCTGAAAGCGGGAAAGATAGGCGTAAAAAAGGTGGGGGTGGTTTACAAAGGGGTGCGCAACATCTCCTTTCTACCCTGCCCCTTTCTCCTCATGTCATATTCACCCAGCCTACTATTTACAAAACCCGTCTGTGAGCATCTTTTTATTTTGAATTGGGCACAAAAAACAGGGTTTTTTTTTGTCTGTTTGCTGATTTTTTTCATTTTCAGTTGCTTTCCTTGGCAGAGCAGGCTCACGTATATAAAGATCGTCCTTGCCACACTGAATGGCTCCTGAGTTTGTCAATTCCTCACTTTCCCATTTTCTTTTCCATATTCCACATCTTTCAGTCATCTCTTTTCTTTAGACTCGCTGTTTCTCTGCCATCCATTGCCAGCTCTTACTGTCTTTTATCTGTGGTTCCAGAGTGTCTTTGTCCCGAATTCTTTTATTTTTCGTCTTTTATTGGATCCGTTGTTTTTATTTAATAGCCCGCTAGAAGAGCAGACCGTTGACATCCATCGACCATGCACCACTTTGTCTTTGACTTTGCCAAGCCTGGCGCCTTTGACATCACCAATGGTGCGTCCACTGTGACCATCAACAGCGTCGAGCACAAGGTAGACGTGTGCGTGTGCAAGAACTGCGTCGAGATCCGCGCCAAAAAGAGAGCCGAGGAGGAGAAGCGGAAACTGCCTCCTCCTCCTCCCTGCTGCCACTACCACCACCACTGCTGCCAGCACCACTAGGCGACTCAAGTTGTTTGATCATCCTGGTTTCTCACTTTCGCAAAGCCGGTGCGTTTACAACACTCTGATTTTTTCCCGGCGTTGTCCTCACCCACTTTTTTCTAGTTCCTTAAAAACAATCCACGTGTTTTTGCTTATATATATTTTTTTGTAATTTTTATATAAAATCATTCCATACATTGCCATTACTCTTTCAAAAGCAGCAATTTATAATTGTATAAAACATTGTTTGAAAAAAATTATTTTTGATTTGCTACACATGCCCAATTTCCACACTATGCCCGTCGAGTGCTCTTTGGTTATCACGCTCGTTGCTGACAGCACCAAATCAAGACAGAACAATCGTCAATTTAACAGGTGCACGAACGGAATACTCAATAACAAAACTAAAATTATAATGATGATAATAAGCAACTGTCTGTTTGTAGCTTGGGTTCGCTTTTGTTATTGACAGCGTGGCATTTGTACAATTAAAAACAAAGCTTACATTACTGTATTTGGCTCTATGCAAGGGACGTGTGGTTGAGCAGGCGATGCTGCTTGTCAAGTCCGACAATTATAGATTCAATATTTTTATTTTATCTTTATCCAACTTTACAAACAAAAGTAAATTACAACAGCTTGTCTTTTTTGAGAAAAAAAAAAGCCTGCTTACTTAACGCCTGACCATACCGTGTCAACGATCTTTGCTCGGTGTTTGTTTTGCTTTGGTTAATTTCGGATACATATTAATCTTGTCTGTTTTACCTTGTCACTCTGCTCTCTTTTTTGGTCATGTGTGGAGCATAGCAATTCGTGTCTAATTACGGCTTATGTCGTTGTTAATGGCTGATGCAACGCATACATGACTGCTGCAGTAGGCGATGTCGACAACAACAACAAATACAACAACAACAGCACCAGCACCAGCATAATGCTATATTTGCGCAGCCAGTCTAATTATTGCTTGAAATGCATTGCATCTACACGCTTTATATCCACATCCGAGCTTTTTCATTTCATAGGCCCTGCGCCCTTTTATTCACCCCTTTTTCAATAAGCAGAGTTGAAAGGATAAGAATGAATACGGCTTCGGATCCACTAGAAAAATAAAAAGTCAGATCAATATTTGAGCCAACCGAATCCTGTGATTGTTCCGGTTTCAAAAGAGGAGACTATCAACAAAAAAGTTTTTTTATATTTTTTTCCACTTGTCGGATACACAACAGGTATAGTGCCCTGGCAAATGCATAGATGGGAAAAAAGAAGCACTCACTCTAATCCCCTCTTTGTATTTTGTATTTTGTATTTTTCTTTTGCTTGCTATACCCGGGCTCATCGCTTTATTCTTGCTCTCTGTCTTATTCGAGTGGGAAATCACCCATTTTACGTGGCAAAAAGCAGTAGAGTGTTCCGAAGCTAAACAAACATTAGAGGTCATCAGCTGTACGATTGCGACAAAGCTCGTTCATTTTTTTCTTTTCTCTATTTAAAGGCCCTGATCTTCCATTACTTGTTGCCTTGTCATTTAGCAATACGAACCACGAAATTCTCTCTTTATTTCTTTTATTATCTTATTTTTTTAAAATAGGCTCTTTTATTCCTTTTTTATTAATTATCGTATAATGGCTCTCTGGAATCAAGGCGGTTTCTTCCAGCAGCTGGCTGAGAGAGAGCAGCATCTTCAGTGGTTTCCAAAGGCATATGTTCCCGCAGTCAAAGACAAGGACGGCGTCCTGGTAGCAAAGATTACCTGCAAAGGATGCGGAAAGTGCGACTTTTGTAAATTCCAAATAGAGTGCAATAAGCCCAAGCCAGCACCGCCACCACCAGCTCCAGCTCCAGCTCCAAAGCCCGAGTGCAAAGTCGAGTGCAAGGTCGAGTGCAAGCCCTGCCACTGCCACTGCTGCTGCTAATGTCTGATACATAAAACTTATCTTTTTATTGCCTCGTTGAAGACACAACTTTTATATACATACTTTTGTTTCAAGTGCATTAGCAAGTATGGCGATGCGGTTTATCTCAAACCCACATGTGCTATTGCTTCAGTCATTCACTTGCTCTAGTGGTTGCTACACCATTTTTTTTTATCCATTTTTCCATTTTTTACAATTTTTGTCTGACAGAGACGCAAAGAATAAATAAATTAACAACTGTTTTATTTTATTTTTTTATTTTTACATTTATTAAACAAAGTAAAAAAAGGGATTAGAACACTAAATATTTATATTAAGAGGCTTCTACGTTCAGCAATTCAAAACCCGTCAACAATCGATACTGCTTTCATGTATCCTTGACCATTTGTGAAAGAAGAGAGTCAAAGTCCAAATCGTTGGTTGCTGTAGATGTTGGAAGTGACCCTGCTTCATCATCCCAGAACGGTCCAAGATACGTTCCCTAATGCAAAATTAAAAAGCCGATACATATTTTTTTTCGATTTTTTGTTCACAACCAAAAATAAAGAGAACGCAAAATTTGTTATTTTGTTAGTAATATTTAAAACCATCATAGATGTCATATGTATATTCGAATAACAGTATTTTCTTACCTTTCGCTTTTTCTTGCCCTGATGTCCCTTTCCAGGTTTCCTTTGAGGCGATAGATTGTACGCATGCTTTGGTGCAGCAGTGCTTTTTGTTTGCGAGACACCCAGTTCATTTATTTCGACTACCGACACACCTACATTCTTCTTTGCTACGCGAGACTCGGTACTGTTGACTAGGCTGCCTGCCAGCATCTCATCCCCATCTGCTAAGCTATGGCTTGCTTGGCTTTTCGCTGATCCGCTAGTGACATTAGATATAGTGTTCGAAGGAAGCACATTGCTTTGTTTTTGTCTTTGACTCTGGCTATCTTGACCTAATAGAGAGGAATCTGTGTCATTATATGTAGTTTTAGCAAAGCCTTGATTGTTGGCAGTAGCGGTAGCTGTGGATGATGGTATCGGTAAGCCTATTATGCTTGCAGAGGAGTCCCTGAGTCTCGAAACATCCAAGTTGCTAGAATTGTTAAGGGCAATTGGAGGAAACGATCCGTCGCTGGCCTTGTTCCATGAAAACCGCTTGAAACGCAATGACCTTTTGGTCGGCACAGGAAAGTCAACAGCAGAAGACATTTACAAAAACTCTTCCAATATATTTGGACAAACAGCAACAAGGAATAATTAAGTAAGGTATTTACTGATCATATAAAATGTATAAATATTAAATATAGAGAAATGCACTGACTCAGACTTTGTCTATTTTTTCTTTTGAGAACATCTACTAAATGTCTGAGCGCGAGTTTTTAATACAGAAAAAAAATTCCCCTTGAAAGGTTAATGCCTAAACAACTAAACAAATGCTAAAATTTTGAGTAGCTTAGGGGGAAGTAACCACGTGAATTTTTTTTTTTTGAAAGGGAAAATGTCGAGGTAGAAACGAGATGGTTTTTATTTTACAAATGCATCAACAGCGCATTGCGAGTCTCGGCATAATATGACCGAATCTCCGTTTTAATGAAAAACCCACAGCGAGCATAAAGCCGAATTGCATCTCGTCTTTCAGTGTCTACGTGGAGCTGAACCGAAGCAACTCTTGCTTGAGTAATTGGGAAGATCAATGCCAGCGACTGCTGCATTTCTTCAGATCTGATCTTGCAGTGATGCCCGACACTCGATAGCATTGCGCAAACAACAAGCTCTCCTAAGCCCTGTCTGCGATACCGCGGATCCGTGCACACTTTTGATATCCTGGCCACCGAATCAATCTTGCTCAATGCCATGACTCCGTAAGACAAGAGATGATCCCGGAGAATGTCTGGCTTGGCTGAGTCATCTTGTGTTTGCAAGACAACAAACAGATACTGGTTTGGTTTCCGCAGCTCCTTCAATAGATCCATGGCCTCGGATTTTGGAAAAACCCGTTTTTCCAGTTGCTGGCATCTGGCAATGGCTTCTTGAAAGTCGCTTTTGCTCACCTGTGGACAATTGTCTTTGCCCTGACGTAGCGTCGGATGCACTATCAGTGCTACTTTTCGGTCATTCATTGTAGTGTATTTAGCTAAATAGAAAGAAAAATGAAACATAAACAAAGAAAGACAGGCAAAAGGCTGGATTCAGAGCAATACCGGTTTATTAAATGGCAACCACCAAGACTTGATTTAGTCTTCTTGCCAAGCATAATGGTAATCAGATCAGATCAGCCAACTTTTTTTTTTCTAAATTTTTTTTTTACACTAATATTGTTGAATGTACCTACCTGTATTTTTTTTCCCATTTTTATATTCGTTTTTCAATTATCCTTATTTTTTTATTTCAGAGTCAAGCTTGTACATGAAAAATGCCTAAAATTACCTCTCAGCAGCTGCGGAAACGCACGCAGGAGTCGGCAGCAAACGCATCGATCAAGCCGAAAACGATTGTGTCGCCATACGACAAGTCCAGCAAAAAGACGGGCAAGGGCGGGGCCAGCAACGGGGCCAACGGAGGCAGCGATGGATCGAGACACTTTGGACCCATGTTTAACAAGGACCTGGGCCAGCATATCCTGATAAATCCGCTAGTATCACAGGGAATAGTTGATAAAGCCAATCTGAAGCAGACTGACGTTGTTCTTGAGGTCGGTCCAGGCACGGGAAACCTGACCGTAAAGATCCTCGAGCAGGCCAAGCGAGTGATAGCTTGCGAAGCCGATGCCCGACTGGCAGCTGAGCTGACCAAGCGAGTGCAGGGCGGACCGTTCCAGCACAAGCTGGAGATAATCCACGGCGACGTGATGAAGCAGACTTTGCCCTACTTTGACGTATGCATTTCCAACACGCCCTACCAGATCTCGTCGCCTTTGACATTCAAGCTTATATTTCACAGACCAATCTTCCGCTGCGCAGTGCTCATGTTCCAGCGCGAGTTTGCCTTACGCCTGGTTGCCCGCCCTGGCGACTCGCTGTACGGCCGACTTTCAGTTAACTGCCAATTGTACTCCAAGGTCACGCATGTCATGAGCGTTGGAAAGAACAACTTTAAGCCGCCGCCAAACGTCGAAAGCAGCGTTGTGCGCATCGAGCCCTTGGACCCACCGCCCCCAGTTGACTTTGAAGAGTGGGACGGCATGGTGCGCATTGCTTTTTCGCGCAAAAACAAGACATTGGCGGCCAACTTCAAGTCCACGGCTACGATGCAGATGCTTGAAAACAACTACAAGACTTATTGCGCTGCTAACGAACTGATGGTCGAGTCTGACTTTGACATTAAAAAGAAGGTCCTGGGTGTCCTCGAAGACCTCAGTCTTTCAGAGACGCGTGCCTCCAAGATGGACGTGGTGGACTTTCTCAAGCTGCTCTCGGCCTTTCACGACGCTGATATTCATTTCTGTTAAATTAATAAACTCGTTTTGAAGCTGATATGAAGCACGTGATAAGGCGCTGTTTTATTTTTTTTTTTTGGAGTACTTGGTGAACAAAAGAAATTTGTGCTTCCAAGCAATATAGCTTGTTGCATTGTTTTTTCTCTTTAAGCAATTTTTTCACGTTTCAATTCGACATAGCTTTTTCTCATTTTGCTCTTCTTATTTACATCGCATACATTTTTCTTTATCTGAGCACTAAATAATATTTCATTTAACGATTAGAATGACCAATCTTTCGTTGTACACGGTGCGCGCAGTGATTATTCTAGATGGCGATGGCAATCGGCTGCTGGCAAAGTATTATGCGCGGGGACCCGCCGAGCAAGTCTACAAAACCGTAAAGGAGCAGAGAAAATTTGAATCCACTCTATTTGCAAAGACGAAAAAGACCAACAGCCAGGTGGTTCTGTACGACGGACAGACGGTGCTATTTACGAGCAGCACTGACGTGTACATCTACCTGGTAGGCGATCCAGAGGAAAACGAGCTTTTGCTTTTATCTGCGCTGCAAGGATTTTACGACGCGGTGTGCCAGCTGGTCAAGTATGATTTGTCGAAGCGCAAGGTTTTGGATAACCTGGATATGGTGGTGCTGGCTTTGGACGAAGCTATTGATGATGGTATTGTTTTGGAGACTGATGGGAATGTTATTGCTTCGCGTGTGTCTAAACGCGGTGTGGACTCGATTGATGTCTCGTTGACTAATCTCAATGAGCAGACACTTATCGACGCATATAAGCAGGCCAAGGAGCGGTTCAACTTGGCTCTTTTAAGATAGATAAAAAATTATTTTTTTTACTTGATTTTACTTTGTGTTTGGTATTTTGGTTTTTATATAAAGTTACTTTATTGCATGGAAAGAAAGCAAAAAAAAAAATACATGATTTAAAATTGATTATGAAAATATGTTTTTACCCTTTACACGGGCTTTGGCTGCTGCATTGCTTCGACCTCGTAGACCGTGGACTCGAGTTCTTTGTCGAGCTGGCTCTGGATATATGAGAGATGAGCAGCGTTGATGAACAGATGTCTCGAGTCCAAGTCCTCTATGATGAACTTTTCTTTGGCATCCAGCATCAAAAGAACCTCGCGAATATCAGGCTCGCACTCTATGAAAACGCCCTTGATAGCTCTAGCCATGGGGTGCGTGTGCTTCAAAACAAAATGAAATATAATATAATATAAGCAAGGAATTGAATAATGTTTATAAGGGGGTTTCCGTAGCTTTACAACTAATGTATAAAAATAAATGCTTTTTTTTGTAACATAATGGGGTCGCAAAGTATGAACAAAAAAACATTCCATATCTAGATCATTTAGACCATTTAGACCATTTAGATCTGCTTGTCTTCGACGCTGCCCTCGATGCTGCGCAGTTTGAGGAAAACGTCGCAGCCGAAACCCTCCATGGAGACAACGTCCAGCGAGCCGCCAAAATACCCGGCATAAAGACGAGCCATGGGAAGTCCAAAACCAAGCCCCGCAATCGGACCTCCAACGCCCTGCTGCAGCGCCAGATTGGTCTGCATCGACATCCCCGCCATAGCCGAAGACCCAGTCGAGTCCTCAGACGACTGCATCGAGGACCACGAGTACTCGAATACATTCCGCATATTGCCCTTAGAAATCCCGCCGCCCTGGTCGCGGATACGCACGCCGACGTAGCCGTCGCCCTTGGTAATGGTGATCTGGATGGGCGGATGCGCCGAGCGGTCGATTTTAGCAGTAAAGTCGACCGTTGCTCGGAATGCGTTTTTGAGCAACTCGCAGGCGATGTACTCAAAGTGCGACGGGATGTAGCTAATGGTCTCCTCGATATCGCCGTCGAGGAAATAGGAGGGGGCGGTCCCATAGTGCATCTCGCACATGTTCTGCACCAGATGCGCGCACTGCTCCATCATCCGTGCGGGCAGGAGCTTCGTGTGTATGGCGCCGACCCAGGAATCGTCCGCCTCCTGCGTATGGTTTTCGTTACGAAACTGGTACGAAAGCGCCACATGCTGTTCGCCGATAACCCGCAGGCCGATACGCGAGCGGATGAGGTCGTTGATAAACGCCGTGCGCCCCTCCCTCGTCATATACTGTTTGCATTCGAGGATACCCTGGGCAAGCGACGGAATAACGTCGGCGAGTACCTGTGTCTGGCGCTCCAGCGCCTGGGTGAACTCCCATTCGGAGTGTAGGTCGCTGATGGGCGCGAAGGCGTGGAGGCGGTCGAAGGCCTCGTAGTACTGGTTGTAGACGCGCGCTATATGCGGGTTGGTGCCGACGATAAACGGCAAGTTGTGGAAGGATATGACGCGCTTGGCGAGACGCACGGGGAGTTCTGCCTGCGAGTAGGCTACGGAGTCCAGGATGTTTTCCTGGGAAAGGGGCAGGCGGCGGTATTTGAGCAGCTGGCCGATGCTTACGGGGTTGATCTTTTGCGACGCGTATTTGTACACTAGCTGCTCGTCGTAGTGCGACTTTGAGTAATGGCGCCGTTTAAGGTGGTTTGCTGAGCACAGGGCGGGGTTTTGCAGGAGCGGCCGAACCAGCTGCCGATATGACTTTGGCCTGAGCGACATTGGTTTTTTTTTTTTTTTTTTTTAAAAAAAAAGCAGTTGCTAAAAAATATTAAATGCGAAGAAGGAATTTACATTTAGTGAAAAATTAGTGTATGAAGAGAAAAAAAAAGTGTAAAGATGGGATGAGTCACAAAGAAAGACCCTTATTCTGTCGAGTGCTGTCTCATCGGGATGGCCAGGGCCTCTTCGTCGCCAACAACGGCCTCATGAACAGTGCCCCTGAAAGTATATCGCACAAAGAGTTTTTTGGGAGCGCCAAACGCAGGGTCGTAAAAACCCGGCAAAAAGCGCTTACTCGCGCCACCAGCAATGACGAGCTGGTCAGCGACAACCAGGGCAGTCAGCGGCAAAGTGACATCGCATGCACGCGGCTCGTCGGCAGCAACCAGCGCGCTATTCGACTCGGCAGCAGAGTCCAAGCGTGCAGCCAGCATGTTGCTGTTCTCGATGGCCAGCTTGAATGGAAGGTCGCCGTACAGCGCGTTCTCGATGACCAGGCCGCCAGAAGCCAAAGCAGCCTTCCGAGTGCGCTCAGCCTGCGACTTCATCAGCTCGACGGCTTCTTCTGCACGCCGTTTCTGCTGGTACAGCTGCGCAACCTGCTCGTCACGCAGCTCCGCAAGCCGCTCGCGCACGATCCGGCGACGCCTAGGCGCCAGCACCACAGAGTCGATTGCCAGCGCAGCAGCTACCGGGCCAAGCGAAGCCAATAAAGCAATGCGCAGATCCAGAGACGGTGTCAGGACCAGCGGTACGCGTAGCTTGTGGCCCAGGCGGCGCAGGCTGACGGTGGCCAGGATACCCGAGACGGGGCTGATTTCGACACGCCAGGCAGCGCGCGTCCACCCGCTGATGGTGGCACGCAGGCCGACGTTGCACAAGAGGTCGCTCAGGCCGTGGGCCGAGAACACCACGGTTGCGCCGCCTGACACCGCGAGACGGCGGTCGATCTGGTACGTGTATTTGGCCAGCACGTGCGACTGCTCGATGCCCACCGCCGTCTCCGCGTGGAAATCGCCGCGCACCCCGTGCTTGCCCGACAAAGACAGCGCCACGCCGCTAGGACTGGTGGACGCACTGGGCTTTTCTGGGTGGATCGGCAGGTACTGGTTGCCGGAGCGCACGGTGATGGCGCCAGCCACGGCGTCGGTGAGCATGCGGCTGAAAGTCACGGTGGCATCTGGCAGACGGCGCATGCCCTGCGTCACATGCGTGGAGCAGAAGACGCCGGCAGCCAATTGGTGCGCAGATTCCACGGTGGCCGAGTACGGCGGCAACGCAGGCACGCTGAGCGCCACCCACGACTGCGGGCCCAGCGAGCGTCGCACGGTGCCGATAAAGTTGCCGCTGCCCCGCGCGCGGTGCGCAAACATGTTTCCCGAGACAACCGCCGTCGTCTGGTCATCTAGCGTTGCGGCAAACGAGTGGTTCATAAACAGCTGCTCTGCAGCCAATCCGCCAGCGCACCTGACGGTGGCAGAGATCTCCGATTTTGACTGCACCCAGTGCTCGATCTCCTCCATCCGCCGCTCCCGTGCCTCTCTCTCAAAGCGCATCTGCAGATCGCGCGCTGTCTGCACCTTGTAGCCCACCGTATAGGCCATTGCCACGCCCTCCACGCCCAAAGCGTCGTAGGCCGCGCGCTTGGCCCGGTCGGTCAACACCTCGTAGGCGCGCTGCGTGGTCTGGAACTGCCGCTGCGCCCACTCCCGCTGCTCGGCCGACGGGTGGCGGTCGGGGTGGAACATCAGGCTCAGCCGCTTGTACGCGTCGCGGATCTCGTCCGTCGTTGCCGTGCGCGACACGTTGAGCACCGCGTAGTAGTCGGCACTGTGCGTGGCTGCGTCGGCTGTCCGGCGCTCGAAATCCTGCAGCCGCGCCTCCTCCGAATCAGAATCCAAATCCAAATCCATCAGAAAGAATCAAAGCCAAGCGAATTAGTATATTTAAGAAAGAAAAAAAGGCAAGATGATGGGTTGTATGGTATCACTTCTTTAAAAAAACACATGTTATACGGGGCTGATCTACTGATCAGATTATCGTATTTCTAATGATCTCGACGCAGCGCCACACGTCGGCAAACGTGTTGTACAGGGGCGCCGGCGCAATGCGGATGCAGTTCGGTTTGCGCTCGTCGCAGACCACGCCAGCAGCCATCAGTGCCTGGAACACGAGCCCAAAGTCAGCGTCAGTAAACAAAACCGACAGCTGCGCGCCGCGCTGAGCCGGATCCCCGGGCGTCATGATTCTTAGGCGGTCATGGCCCACGCGTGTCAGCAAAAGGTGCTCGAGATACGCTGTCAGCATTTCGGACTTTTTGCGCAGCGGCTGCATGCCACCGGCACGCGCAAACACCTCGAGCGAGCCCAGGAGCGCGGCAGACACAAGCACAGGCGTGTTGGAGATCTCGAACCCTGCGGCACCGGGAGCCGGCTCGAACTGGTTTGTCATCTGGAACCGCGTATCGCGATGGTGGCCCCACCAGCCAGTCAGCCGCGGCAGATCCACATTGTCGTGGCGCTCGTGCACGAAGAAGCCGGCGATACCGCCTGGCCCCGAGTTCATGTACTTGTACGTGCACCAGCATGCGAAATCCACGTTCCAGTCATGCAGCTGCAGCGACACGTTTCCCGCAGCGTGCGCCAGGTCCCAGCCCACGATACATCCGCGGGCACGCGCTGCCTCGGTGATCCGCGGCATATCGAACAACTGGCCCGTGTAGTACTGCACACCCGAGAGCATCACCACGGCGATCTCGTCTCCGCGCTCTTCGATCAGCCTGAGGATATCCTCGGTCCTCAGGATATCCTCGCTGGCTCTAGGCGTAGCCAAAAGCATCTCGTGGGCGGGGTCCAGTGCGTGCCAGCGTATCTGCGACTCCACCGCATAGTGGTCCGACGGGAACGCCCTGGCCTCGATCAAAATCTTCGTGCGCCGTCCCTGCGGCCGGTAGAACGCCGCCAGCATCAGATGTACGTTGACAGTCAGCGTGTTCATCACGCCCACCTCTTCGGGCTGCGCGCCCACTAGCGGCGCCATCAGCGAAACTACTCGGTCGCGGTACCCGATCCATGGCCGCCCCTGCGTATGCCGGTGGTGCCCCACCACGCCTGCATGCGCCCACTCGTCCAGCTCCTCGTCCACCATGCGGCGTGCTGCGCGTGGCATCAGCCCTAGGGAGTTGCCGCAGAGATATGTGCACGGATCGGTGCTGCCCTCCGTGTTGCCTGTCACCTGCGCGATCGTCGGGATCGCAAACTCGCTGCGCAAAGCGTGCAGCGGATCGCGCTTGTCCAGAGTCTGCGCAAAGTCGGCGCTGTCAATTGCAATGCCCGTTTCGCGGGCTACGGCCTCCAGAGCATCCATCAGTTATTCTAGCTGAAAAAGTGTATATTTAGTGGGTTTGTTGAATGAAAGTGTGGATGGAAAGAAAGTAAAATAGCTGCTCTCTGTCAAGGAACAGGGAAAATAGCTCGCTTTTAAATCGTATTTGGAAACACCGTCCTTATCTGTCCTTTTTTTTACAGACTTACTAAAATAACCCATTCACATCAGATCTTTTTTCTTTTGGCTTCTCACGCCTGATAGCTTTAATTTTGTATGGATGGCGCCGCTGCCTCATCCAAGACAATCGAGAAAAGGATCACACCGCAGCCTTGGCCCTTTTGTTTGGCGTCTCAGCAGCAGCCACAGGGATCTGACGCTTTCCAGCACCTGACCCCTGCTCCTCCACCGCTTCCTTCGACGCAGCGACCACGGCACGCAGCGTCCCAGTCCGGGTAAACGCATGCACCAGCACCGCACGCGCATTAGCACCAACAGCCCGCTTCGCCAGATCAGCGTTAAGCTGGACGGCGTCGCCCAGATTCGCCACGTCATACGGCGACCTCAGATCAAACGCCCGCAGCGCACCGCTAGTCCACACCAACCCACGGCCCCTTGTCACCCTCACCATAGCCGCCGTATTACTCACCCACTGCTGCCTAGTCGCCGGATCAGCAAGTGCAGCCTGGTACGCTACCTCGAAGCTAAATCCCTGTGCGAGCGCTTGGCCCACGGTCTTGTGCTTGGCAAAAAAGCCCCAGCGCGCGCCCATATCCAGGGATATCAGATCGATGCCGCTCCATGAGCCGCCGCTCGCAGCCTGCAATATCTTTTCTGTCAGCGGACGGACCGCCACCACGTCGTACTCACCCGCCGTCGCTGTGCCCGCGACGCTGTGCCCGTGGTCGGCCTCGCTGATCGCCGCCGTCACCCGCCGCAAAACCCGGATCTGGCCACGTTTCACCACGCCTGTTAATCCGTTGGTCAACGTGCGTTTGCCTGTGTGTACGCTCCAGCTTAATTGTACGTTGGGCACTTCGGGCATTGTTTTCCATATTTTTAGATGGTCGGCGGTGAGCTTACCGCTGATTGCTTGGTTTAGCGCTACTACGCTGTACCCGAGTTCCCGGGCTTTCTCGACTGTTTGTAGTACCCGCGTCCAGTCTTGGCTGCTCAGGCTCGCATTCGGCCGGCCTGCTGCCTCGGGCAGCGCAATGTTGAGATCGTAAAACATAGGGGTTTTTCGATGTAAAAAAATAGCAAAGTATATAAACTAAGAAATAAAACAATGTAAACTTTTTTTTATCGAATTAAGCAAATATAAGGGTTTGGCTCTGGAAAAAAATTTTAAAAACAAGATACTAATGGGTACACGTGATCGGACTGCTTCTCAGCCCATGTTTCTGCGTCGCGCTAGTCATTCTGTGATGATGCTAGTCGCCGTTCATAACCGCGTCTCCGTCGGCCTCCTGTTCATCGCCATCCTGGCCCTCATCCCCTTCCTCTTCTTCCACGCCATCATCTCTAGGCAGCGAGTTGACGACGATCTCCGCCAGCTGCTCCAGATCCTCCATCCCAAATCTCTCGTCGCATTCCTCAATAATAAAATGCAGCTCAACAGGCGTTTTCGGCCGCAAATTGATAATCTGCAGGATCTCAGCCTTAGTCAGCTCATACTCGGCCAAGGTTTTCTTTAGCTCAGAGATCTGCTCAGCCGTCTGTGTCGTGCATGGGGTGTCGTTTAGGTACTGAAGGGCTTCGAATTTCAGCGTTGTTACGTTTTCTGGATACCGGAGTTTTCTCTTTTCCTTTATTTCCTTGTGATGATGGTCTTCTTCTTGGAGCACTACGTACACTTCGTAGTTGCTTAGCAGTGCCTGCTGCCGGTCTAGTACCTCCATCTTTTTGTAATTTGTGAATAAAGCCGGTGACTCGGTATTTTGTGCTGCTTCGCTTTAAAAATAAACGTAGATGTATCAAAGACAAGACAGCGGTTTCAAACTATATTTCTATTCCCAAGTATTAAATTCTGTTATTGTCGCAACTAATCGAGCTAAAAAGACGAAACTATGGGCAACGAACAGTGCCAAAAAAAAAAGTAAAAATACCACAATCATTTCATACTACCATTGTTTTTTTTTGCTTATGAGATTATATTTGAATGAAAAAAAAAGAAAGAAAACCCAAGATAACACAGAGCACTGCTATTGCTCTTTAATCCACCATTCCTTATCAGAACTCTACCCGCAAATCGTCTCTCTTAGGTACAATGATCGGATGAAGCTGCGCCAAATACGTCAGCCCCCACATCAGATAGCAGCACATAAGCGTCAATATAGTGCACGTCCGCCATAGCGTAGGATCTGTCTTGCTCTTGAACGTAAACAGAGAGCCCACGCACAGCCCGACTACTACAACGCCAATCCAAAACACCGATGCTCCGCCCATGATTTTGCTGCCGATGTTAATTGTATACTATAGGTTCAAGAGGTGAATGCCTGTCGGTGCGAGCGTTTTTGGAAAATTCTTCTTTTTAATTGCAACTAAAAAAAACAAACTGATTAGTATCGATACAAGGAATGCAGAAAAAGCAAATAAAATGAGGAATTGAAAGAGAAGCAAAAAAGAACTTGAAAAATAAGGAGATTCAATTTTTATTGCTTTTCCAATCAGAACTCGCTTTTTTTTCTTTGCAAGTCACGTTACATTGTTTGTTTGCTTGTAAATCAGTTTTAGCTGTCCAAACCGCGTTGAAATTGTTTACCATAAACAATTTCTTTTTTTTTTCTCTAAACAAACCCTTTTATTGTTTTTTTTTTCCTTTTTTAAACTACAAAATCTTCTTTTATACTTGCGTATAATATTATACTCCTTTCATATTATTATTATTATTTTACTTGTTACAGATATAGACAAAAATCGTTTGTAATGAGCTCTTCTAAAGAAAAGACGCCTGAACAAGAAATGGCGGGCTCTTCGCCAAAGCGCTTCAAAAGCGCAACTGACCAGTCAGCAGCACCTCTAGGCACCACAAACAGCGACATGCTAAACCATCCGTCCACTTCCGAAGACAATGACCGCGGAAAGAATCGCAAGTCTCTTGGCAGACGCGTAAGTTTTGCACCGACAGCCCATGTCCGCATGTTTGAGATTCCCGAGGAAAAGCAAACCCCATCTATGCAGGGAAGCAACACCTTTGCAATGCCCGATCTATCAGCGCAGACTGGCATCGGTGGGTTTAACCTGGGCGCCATCTCGACCATCGAGGAGACGTCGATGACTAGCAATGAGAGCTTTGATGTCTCGGTGCGCCACTTTGATCCATCGGACTCGATCCACAGTAGCGAGAACTCGTTTATGACCGAAAATCGCAACCTCAATGGCCAGCCAGGTACGCCAGCCCGTGCCTCATCGCTTGGTGGTACCAGTTCGCAGGCGCGCAACTATGCAAACATGATTGACGATGATGGCGACGATGACGATGAAGAGGATGAGGACAATGATATGGACGATGATGCTGTGACCATGGAGCTTACGGGAACAGTAGACATGGGCGTGATGAGAGACTATGACAACAACAACAACAGCAACAGCGACAATAACAGAGAGTTTACCAACAGTCTTTCTTCTCACTCACATAGCCAGTCTCAGAGTCAGTCTCAGAGTCAGTCTCAGCTCCAGTCGCTATTTGATCAAACACCTGGCAACTCGCAAGCCACTTCCTCCTCTGCTGCTCAGGAGCCATCCAACACTACTTCCGCAGCTCTATCGGATCCTCCAACTGGCTCTATCTTTGGCAGCACAGCCGATGCCAACAGCTTTTTGAATATGCTACTCCAGAGCAACACCACCACCACCACCACCACTACGCAGCAGACCAGCTTGCTTGACAACATTATGTCTCAGTTTGAGCCGACTCAGCAGCTGACATCGAGTAACCAGACTGCGTCGGCAACTGTGGATCTGGATTACACAAGGGTTGGCGAGACAAGCAATGAGAGCGGCGGCGAGGAGGCAGATAACACTGTCTATACAAATACCCCTGCATCTAGTGAGGCTGCTCAGCAAGTTTCTCACGGCGAACCAATGGATGAGGATAGCGACGAAGATGACGATGACCTTGACGATGAAAATGGGTTTGAGGACGCAGTTACAATGGAACTCACTGGGATTGTCAACAGGCGCTCAGACTCACCAGAGGCAATGGAGAGATCTATTCAGCAGCAAGATCAAGATCAAGAGCAAGAGCTGCCTCAGACTGACGTTTTATCTACGCCTCGTAGGAAAAACTCTGCAAGCTCAGCCTCAGAACAGCAGCAGCATTCAGCAGCACCTACAGCTCCTGCAGAGATACTAGACCTCCTTGGCTCGTTTTTGGAGAGCAACCCGGCGGCTGTAGACACGCTGGCCCAAATCACCTCGCAAATAGCAGCATCCAATGCCTCCAGCGCAGCAGCTACGCCAAGAACACCCATGACTCACTTTCCGTCTAGAAACCAGCCGTCTCAGGACACGAGCACCCCGGCAGCTGGCCTAAACGTCTTTCTCCCACTTTTGCAAGCAATGACGCCTCAGGCTGCCGCTAGCACTCCACTGGTTGCCACTACAACGCCGCTTGTTTTCAATAATTCGACTCCAGGAAGCAGACATCCTCAACTCTCTTCGACTGCTCCGCTCTCGGAGTCAAAGCCATTAGCTGCATCGTCTCCTGCTCGCAGCAAGAGCGGTACACCTAAAACAAAGAGGGGCAGTGCCCGTGCATCGCGGTCTCGCAGAAGATCTAGCCAGGCTCTTCCTTCTGAGTCCCTTGATTCTGAAGGCACTAGCCCTGCTGACAAAGACAGTATGGATCAGCAGCAGCCTGAACCTGTTCCCAAGCCCTTGCTTGTCTTGGATCCCCTTCCTCCCATGCCAGCAGAGCCCAAGGTTCCCTCCATTGCTGCATCTGCTTACCATGGACAGCATCAGCCTTCGCTTGCAGAAATAGCAAAGGCAGAGGTTGTCTTTGACATCTTCTCTGCCTACCACAAGCACCGGCTGATGCCCGCGCTGACGCCAGAGGCCAAGCAGCTCTCGTCTATTGCTGCCGAGCTTGAGCCGCTGCTCCACAAGGCCCAGCTGACGGCCAGACTGGACTACTGCACTTCTTTGTCCAAGTTATTTGAGGCTGACCGCGTAGTCAGCATGGCAGCGGATGCCACGCCGACTGACTTTTCGCAGACTGTTGAGTTCTTTGAGGAGCAGAACGAGCTTTTATTGCAGCGCAAGGAAGAACTTATGCTACGTATCGCTAAGACCAGACAGCGCTGCTTGCAGGACGCGCCAAGCGAAGATACCGGGCGACTTTCCAGCGAGATCAAGGACCTGAGGACGCGACTTGGCGAGATAAGACACGAGCGCGAGTCGGTGGCATCTGCCGTCGAGTCTTTGAACGGCCAGATCCATGCGCTGCGTGCATCGAGATCAACGTCTGGGCTGCAGATGACCGAGAAGAAGAGTATGCAGAACATTTTGCTTGCCATCAACGGACTGCAGCTGGCAGATGTGGCCGAGGATCAGTGCGAGTTTATCTACGATACGTTTTCCAAGGTCCATCTGGACACTGCGGCGGAGTTTACTTCTCTGCATCCTGATATTGACTGGGCTGCTGTCGTACGAGATGCCGTTGACTCTTCTAGCCTGTCTACGCGCCAGTACGCTGTGGCGGTCATGAAGACCAATGCGGCGATTAAGCTGCTTTTGGAGGACATTAAGCGGGTCAAAAGGATGACCTTTGTTGATCTTTCGCACAGTGCTGGGATCCAAGTCCGCATTGAGTTTTTCTCGAGAAAACGCGGTCTGCGGTTTTATCTGAATTTCTTGCTAGAAACCATCGACTCTTACCGTCGCATGCACAGGGAGACGGCGGTCTTTGACTGGTCCCTAGAGGCTGTCTATGGCAATGTCGATAATGATAGGATTCAGGAATGCCTTGACTCGGCGTCCATCAGCCCTGAGATGCCTTTCCTTTCTATCTACAACCACGTAGATAGCTTGCTAGCCACTCTATAAGCGATATCTTTCTTATTTTTTTTCTATTATGCTTTTATCCTTTACCTTTTTTTTTTGTTTGCTTGGATTGGTGCTGACCGTGACTGATCCCATTTATTGCCAATGTGCCAAGCGGCCCAGATTAAATTAGCAGCAATCAGAAAAAATTCCAAGCGCATTTGCTTTCACCATACCTTTTTACAACATATATCTACATCTACATCTTACATATGACGTCGGAGCAGGTTCTTCTAAGACAGGGGGCCGAGGCCCGGGTGTACAAAACAGAGATTTCCGGCAGACCGGTAGTTGCCAAGCAGCGGTTTTCCAAAACCTATCGCCATCCCGATCTCGACCGCAAGCTGACTCGAGGAAGGATGAACCAGGAGGCACGCAGCCTTAAGCGGTGCCTGGACAACGGGATCCTTGTTCCCCAAGTGGTGCGCGTAGACAAGGACGCATCCACCCTGTTTATCGAGTATATCGAGGGACAGACGCTGAAAGAATGGATACTTGGCAACGACGACGAGGCAAAGGAAAGCGAGTTTATGAAAGAGGCTGGCGGGATTTTGCACCGGATGCACGCGAACAATATTGTCCACGGCGACCTGAACCTCGAATATCCTGGTCGACGATAAGGGCCAGCTGGTGCTTATTGACTTTGGGCTTAGTCAGATATCGGCGATGGCTGAGGACAAGGCTGTCGACCTGTATGTGCTGGAGCGCGCGTTTATCAGCACCCATCCGAACTCGGAGAAGCTTTTTGCGTTGGTTTTGGAGGCCTACAAGGCTGAGAACACGGATGTTGCCTCTGCTGTTCTCAAAAGACTGGAAGATGTGCGTCAGCGTGGACGCAAGCGCGACATGACTGGCTAAATCAAAAGAGATCACAAACTATGATGTTATTTT
The DNA here is from genome assembly GCA_027478445.1 of Coemansia asiatica. Taxonomy (NCBI): domain Eukaryota; kingdom Fungi; phylum Kickxellomycota; class Kickxellomycetes; order Kickxellales; family Kickxellaceae; genus Coemansia; species Coemansia asiatica. Next base: position 21,797 of record JANBOH010000037.1, read on the forward strand.
TTCAAATTTACTTTTCTGAAGCCCTAATCTTGTTTTTTTTTTTTACTTATTTTTGACATTTCACAGAAAAAACCCTTTTTTTAGTTTTTTTTTTTTCCTCTCGATTAACGTCTAAACTAAAAATAATTTTGAAAGACATTCATTCCAGTTGCTCTATTTCAATACTTTTTTTTACTCGGTATGGCTATTAGCGGCGATGCACAGGTACCCTCAGCCGAAGCAGCAAGCTCCTTTATGCTTCGCTACGGACAGTTCGAGGCAGCACACAAGCAGCAGCTAGAGTCCCTGGGACTTCCCAAAAATCTCTGGCAAGTCCTGTACAAAAAGCTTACTTCCGAGATCCTGGATATCGGCGACTATGCAGTTCTCGAAAGCGTGGGTGACAACGATGACCATGGAAAATACATGACCGAGCACAAGCTTTGTCTAAACAGGGACAAGCTCGATGCTTTGAGCAATGTCTTTTTGATCGACCATGCGTGGACCACGACCTTGGATCAGGCGCTGGCTCAGCTTGACTGCGCGCCTGCTCTTTTGGAGCGCATGGAGTTCCTTACCGGTATATTTGAGCCCCACGAGAAGATGCCCATTATGCCCAACACCGAGTCGCTCGATGCTGCCAACGAAATCAATGTACCTGTAGTGGTTGCTCAAACAGGTGTTAGCGAGCAAAGGGCTAGAGAGCTTTTGACCAAGGCTGGTGGCGATATTGTCGAGGCCATCATGGCTGCTAGCAAAGATTCAAGCAAGGATCAGGAAAAGAAAAAGTTGTTTGAGGATCAGATCATGAAGCAGCTAAGTGGCGGTGACAGCAGTAGTAACAGTGGCAGTGATAATGCCGACAAGCCAAAGGAGTGGAGAACTCGTAAATACACTTGCAGCCAGTATGCCCTGGACCCTGACAGCGAGAAGCTGGATGGAATAGACATCAAGATCGCAGTTGGAGCTGGAGCCACTTCAAGGGATGTCAAGTGCACTTTTTCGCGTCGTCATTTGGAGGTATTTGTTAGCGGTGACAAGATCCTTGACGGAGACCTGCATGCAGACATAGAAACGGACGAGGCCACATGGACCCTTGAAAACGGCCAAGTCACTGTGTCGTTAGTCAAGAAGACCAACGGCTACTGGCCCGAGGCTCTTGTGGGCGAGACGCATATAAATCCGTTTGTGCACAATAAGCATATCATGCGTGTCTATGGCGAGCTGTGGAAGTACTTCCAGGGATACGACTTTCTGGCTCAGAACGCAGATCAGTCCATTGTCAAGCGTACAAACTGGTATATCCAGGACGAGGTCGGTCTGTCGATTGGCCACAGCGATAGCCCCAATGTGCGCTGTCTCCCGTTCCTGTATCTGGATACTCGCGGACAGATGATGCCATTCAGCGTTATGTGGCCCATCAAGTCGATTTCCAAGGGCTATGCGCTGACCCGCGACTTTTGCCCTGTCTGGCTGAACGATGTTGAGCAACGCAAGGGCTATTTGCAAAGCATATTCTCTGGGCCCAAGCAGTCTGCGCTTGATGCCTTTGAGCGGATGCGCGAGGACTGGGTGCATGTCGCTAAGAACGCTGTCAGAGCAAACCTTGCTTCTGGTCTTCCAGTGCCAAAGACACAGATCCAGCGAGTCTTTGTCCAGGGAGTCACAGACGAGACTGCGAAATCTGTCCAGAAGGCTGGCTTGAAGCTTGTTGAAAAGGCCGAGGATGCGGACGTTGTATTTGATGACGATCTCAGCCAGACGCACTATGCAGACAAGCAGAGCAACCAGCACCCACTGAACAGTGTGTTTATATCGACCGAGACCACGCTCATAGCATTCCAGAAGATCGTTGGCATGCAGAGCTGGCTGCGTCCAGGCTACCATCTGAAGACGCAGATAAACGAGTTTATCGGCGCTGCAATGATGGAAAGCAATAGCTGGTGGCTGCTGACCAATGACCAGGTGATTCCAAATGTAAAGCAGCAAAAGATCATTACCAACAACTGGGTGACCGCCGTGCGCCATGCAGATGTCGGATACACTACGGCCATCAACTGCACACCGTCTGCTGTTTCCCCCGATCAGTTGTGTCTGGCAGAAAAGATGGTTCTTCTGACGCCCGACAACGGTCTGTATGTGTGGAACAGGGATACGTGGATATATGCTTATCTGATCGAGCAGCGCGATAACAAGCCCGAGCCATACCAGATAATGGCCGATGAGATGCAGGTCCAGGAATCCGCGTTTATCGAGTCCTTTTGTGCGCATTTCGGAGCCGATGCATTTGTAGATTTCTCAGAGGCTATGGAGTGCATTGTGTCTGAGGCCATACGCATGATGCTGGGCTTTGACTCGAGCAGCGGCAGCAAAAACTTTGGCCTGTTTAGCTTCCGCTTCGCCTTTTCAAAGAATGATCAGGCAGGCGGTGCCGTAGAGCCTTGCCTCCAGAGCATCCATCCGGTCTCCGTGCAGCAGCGACTGGCTGCCGACAGCAGATTGGTGCCGTCCATTGTTGCTATTCTTTCGGGCAACCCTGCTTCGGAGGACTGGAAGCAGATCAAGAATGCTTAAACAAAAAGTAAAAAAAAAGACATTAGCTTTTTTCTAAATCCACAAAGATAATAATAATGAAAAGCTTTAACAGAAAAGCAAAAAAAATCTCAATATTTAATCTAGATATGCTCGTCATGGACAAACAGCTGGGTCACCGATTCGCCATAGAAGGTCCGTCTGATGATTTCGGCAAGCATAGGCGCAATATCGATTGTTCTGAGCTTGGGGCACTGCTTCAGGAAATCCTCCTGCGGCACAGTGTTGGTACAGGCAACAACGTCAACTGGAGACTTGTTGATGATTTCAAGGGCGGGGCCAGAAAACACGCCATGGATCGCGATGGCATAGATCTCGGATGCGCCGTGGCGCTTGAGGATCTCAGACGCAAGACCGATGGTGCTTCCGCTATCGATCATATCATCGAGAATGATAGCTGGGCGGCCATTTACCTCGCCGACAAGACCCATGCTCTCCTTGGTGTTGCCCAGATCCTCCTTATGGATCAGAGCAAAGTCGAGGTTAAGCTTGTTGCAGATCGACGTGGCCCGCTTAGCGCCGCCGGCATCGGGCGAGACAACGACGGCCTGGCGCCAGTTGGGGATCTCGCTGCGGATCCACTGCGTGATACAGGGCTCTGCGTAGATCAGGTCAACTGGGATCCGGAAAAAGCCCTGGTACTGCGGATCATGGAGATCCATGGCAATAAGATGGTCTGTGCCAGCAGCCTGCAGCAGGTTCGAGACCAGCGTGCCGGCCCGCGCACACCATTCGCGATAACCGTTTTCTGCCGGAGACATGCCCATAAAGCTCTGAGCAAAGACGCCCTGAGGCATCGTCGGACTAGTTTCTTTATTATGTGTCAGCGAGTTCATAATCTCTGAGCCGATCTGGTGCTGAGGAAGCCGCTTCTTCTGAGACTTTTCCGATTGCCGCGAGTAAGGGAACAAAGGAGTAACTACTGTGATGCGCTTGGCACTGCCCATGCGGCACGCCTGGATCAGAATAAACAGCTCGATGAGGTTGTCGTTGACCCGGCCACAGCCACTCTGGATGATATATACATGCTTTTCGCGCACTGAGGACTTGATTTCAACGCTGGTCTCATGATTGGAAAACTTTCCCAATTTGCACTCGGAGAGCTCTACGCCGAGCGTCTCGCTGATTTTCTTTGCTAGTTTGGGGTGCGAAGACCCGGTCAGCAGAACCATGTTTTTCATTGTTACAATTGAAAAAAATATATATATATATTTAAAGCAGCTAAATGTGAAGGGAGAAAAAAAATCAAAAAAAAGTGGCTGTCAGAAGAAAAATGCTATCGCTGTTGGGGATAAAGATTTTAGAGCATCAAAGTTTTTTCTTTGAAAAAAATATTTGCCGCCTCTTGTGACAGCACATGTCTTGCTTGAATGGTCAGAGAAATATATGTCCTGTTTACTTATAAGAGATTGATGTTGTGGATCAACCATTTTTGTTTCCAACAGCAGCAGCAAGATAATCCGTATCAATCACTGATTAAATCCTGCTCAAAATCAGAAAGAAAAAGTGCGAAAAACAACATTTGATTGAAATATGATAACCAAATTGATTTTTCTTTTTTTTTATGTTTTACGCTTGTTCAATTTCTTGCCTGAATTCAGCCTAGATAAAAATTTATTATTGCTCTTTAATTAGCATTAAAATCAGCTTTTCAGAAGAACCAGAATGAGCAGCCTACATGCCTTGACACGCGTGTTCAAAGCAAGCCGCCCAGCGCTCTTGCAATCAGCGGCAATGAGCTCAGCAGCAGCAAGGAAGTCGCTAGGAACAAATGTGCATTTTACAGAAAAGCTCGAGGACGGCAGTATATTTGTATCACGGGTTCCAAAAACCCTGCCAGAGATTAGCGAGGCGGATCTGCCGCCAGCTTTGCACGAGTACAAGCCTGTTGAGAGAAGACCACTGACAGCCGAGCTCAAGCACGCGATGACCAAGCTGCGCAACGAGGATCCGGCGCACTGGACTGTCTCGAAGCTGGCGAAGAAGTTCGATGTTCCTCCACAGGTTGTTCTTATGCTGGCACCTTGTCCCAAGTGGAGAAGAGAGGAGATGCAGAGGCAGGCGGATCAGGAGTGGGAAGCGCTGGGTTACAAAAAGCGTTTGATCAGGATTAACCGGCTGCGTCGCCGGCTCTTGTGGTAAATCTGCAATGCTGGTTAGTTTGAATGCTTGTTGCTCCCCTACATGTTCATGTTCATATTAGGGATTGGGCACGGGGTGACATGCGCATATTGTTTTCTCTTTATATATAAGAATTTAACTCTGTTTTCAAGTCAGATAAACCAACAATTAGAAGAGCCGCTGAAATTGCTTTGATGCATTTGATACCCGAGTCGTAGTGACGACTCAGTGTGGGAATGTAGAAAAGGAACAAAAAGAAAACAGAGCAAATGCCTGTTTGCCTGGCTTGATTTCTTATTTCTACAGAACCACACGGGTACTGATGTACTATGTCCTCGTTGAGAACAATGGAAAGGAAAAAAGAGGCAACCATTTGCAAGTATTGAACGCCATTTGGATTTTTCTAGCAGAAAACATATGAGAGCGCACGTGTGTCGGTATATGTAGCTTAATGGCTTAATGGCTTGTCCTCATGAAAGCACCTGTCGTTGCTACATCTTTTTTGTTGTTCTTGGGATTGTGTGTTTAGGGCTCGTGGTCGAATTGCGAATCTGAATTGGCAATGGCGCTGTGCTTATTTCCAGAGCATGGATTCAGAAACAAGGGATGGCAAACTGAGACCACAAGATCAAGAGACGTGGTGACAAGCTTGATTAAAAGCACGAATTGCACACCTTGCTTATCCATTGGCCAGATCCGCTTACTGACACTTACACAGAGATGTCTTTCTCTCGCTGGTCGATCTGCCCAATCTTCTGTTATGTCGCAAAACAGCTTGCAAATGACGATATTTAAAACTCCACGTCAACGATTACAGAATAACAAAATAAAAATAGAAGAAGGGTGTGGGTTGGTGGGAAGAGCAAACAGCCATTTTGCAATCGGCCACTTTGATGGCGATATGGATGCACGCGCGCATGAGCACAGGCCATCGCTTCAAGATTGCTGCAAAGCAGCTGCCAATTCCAAAAAAGATCGAGCAAAGAGAGAGGAAAAAAAAGAGGAGGTTAACAGCAGTAGAGCCCAAATCCGCAAACCACTCTATGCGAATTTGAGAATCCCAACCGTCTGCAACATGCAACCTGCGATCTGCAAAGCGGCACCAGCTCAAGAGGAAGAAACCTGTATTCTGCGAATGTCTGTTTGCTTCTGAAATGGCTGTAAGCAAGAGAGGTTCGAATTATAAACAGAGTGGCCGCCAGACAGGCAAAGCAAGCTAGCATCCAAGCTTGCTCCTCTGAATTCGTCAGCATGGCGTGTGTGCATGTGGTGTGCGCATGTGTTCTATTGGCTGGGTAGCGCAAAGAAGCAGAATCGACGTCTTGCTTTTCCCAACAGCGGCAGCAACAGACGTTGCATCCTTTATCACAAAGAAGCGCAACGGGCCTCTTGGTCACCTGCCGCGATTAGGCTCGCCATTCTGCGTCCTGATTGCATGTGGGAGGCGCAAAGGCAAAACGCGGCGGCGCACTGACCACCTTTTCCCAACTGACAAGTGCGAAGCAAAAAAAAATAACAAACATGGGCAGAATGCGCAGTAAGCAAGCGTTTTGCGTATTGTTTGCAAAACAAGCAGACGTGCCGTCTGTCGGGCTCGCGTATCTTAATGACTCTTTTTCTAGTGCTAGGGCACAAAAACGAAAAAAAGGAAGCTAAATAAAGGAGAAAAGCAGGTTCGGTTTTTGATTAATTTTCCTTTTCCGATTCGAGACCATATAGGATCTTCAACACAAGCAGCCATTGGGCGCTCTGCTTTAGCTCTCTGCTATGGCTCTTCTGGCTCGGCGCTCCGCTGTGATTGTTTTGCGTTTGCCCCTGCCGAGCTTTTTTGCTTGTCCGCTCCGCTCCGCCCATCCCTTCTTTTTTTCTCCTACTGCCCTGTGCACGGACCAGGCAAAACAGGGGAGCCAGGACGCCCTCGTCCTCTGTCAGAAAGAAACACACGCGTGTCAAGTCTATTTGCTGGCTGCATGGCTTTTCCCCGCGCCAACTGCCTTCTCTCTCTCCTTAGCTGTTGTCTCTTGTAAAGCTATTCTGGGCCAGACTTGATTTTCCACGGCCCCCCTGCTCTGTCCACAGGTACGCCACCCACCCCCTCTTGCTCACTGGACCCATTGCACCAGGGGCGGCAGTATTTCCCAGACACTTGCAAGAAAAACAAAAATGACAGAGATATTACAGTCGTTTAGCAATTATTGTCTTGTGTCCTGCCCCTGGATGGATTGCAAGGGCTGTCCTTCAATTACTTTTTTCTTCTTGCAAGCAAGCAGGCAATGGCCGCTCAGACTGCTGGGAGCAAACTGTGTGGGTGGGTGTATGCTAGTGTCTCAGTTGTATAAAAGGCTTTGCCATTGCCCAGCATCCTCTTCATTTTTTTCTCCGACCTTTACTATCAACTGAATTCTGTCACATACAACATTCTTTTTTTCTACTTCAGTACCGGCATACACAGCCCCTGCTTTCTCAACCAAGTAACACACATAACATTACACACACACATACACCAGGCAATGGCTATCCTTAATTCAGCAGCCCCTGTCAACCACAGTGGATACTCTGACAATGTGTATTCAGGCAAGCAAGAGCACCGCGATCAGGTGTACGGCATCCTGGAGCAGAGCGATCTGATCCCCAAGCACCGCATCGACTCTGAGGTCGGCTGGTTCTACGACGTCCTGGGCCTGGACGACATGTACTTTATGCTCGAGAAGCCCGAGACCGTCGCTGGCCACATCACCGCGCTGTACGGCGCAGAGCTGTCGAGCTCCAACAAGAGCAACCCGGTCAACGTCGCATTCGAGAGCGCTTACGAGAACAGCGCCATGTTTATCCACAACTCGGTGCCTGGCGTGTCCAAGACCAAGGGCGTCAGCTACGAGAAAAAGTAAGTTATCTTGTCTTCAATCACTTTTTTTAGCACTCGACTTTTCTCACGATCTGCCTGTGTGCGCTGTGTTGTTTCGCACTATAGACCGCTTACAAAGGGGGTTTGCAAGTCATATTTTGTGCACGAGACAAGAAAAAAAAAAAAATAGCCCGCACGCCGCAAAATGTCTAGTGCAGCTGGGCCATGCATCCCAGCCATATCCCATCACATCTTTACAGCCTGAATTTCGTCTGGAGGGAAAAAAAAAACTACAACGCACGCGACCTTTAGTGTTCATGCTATATTTTTTTTTCCTGATTGACTTGGATTGGGCTGGATTGGGCAGATCTGCAATATATTTTTGCTTTTGTGCCAGAAATTTAAATTGCTACTGCTTTGCTTTTGCTTTTGCTTTTGCATTTGCATTTGCATTTGCTTTGCGTTATTTTCCGGTTGCCTCTTTCTTCTCCCCCACCCCATTCCCTGGACTTTTGTTTTTTTTGCTGCGCCATGAGCGAATGGCCATGCGCGTAGATGGGCGCTGATAACGCAGTCGTGAGATGCATTTTTCAACAACAGACGAGGAGGCTGTATGTGCTTTCTTTTTCCAGATACATGCTGTCTTGTCTCCGCGCGATTGTGTGCATCTTATCTTTCTCCCATCATCGGCTTGCTAGGTTTGCTGTGGCTGCGAACTGCAATATCACTTTCTCTCTCCCACGCCGTTCTTAATTGTGCGTACTTTTTATCTCCACGTGCAATTGGCTCTTCTTATCGCTAAACCATCAACAACCGCTTCTGACTCGTTTTACTTTTTTTTTTTCCTTTATCAATGTAGGATCGACTCTGAGTTCCTGGACGTCAGCGTCCCCGAAAAGGCCTTCCGTGTTGAGTCATATCGCTCGCGCGGCAAGGTCTCCAAGAGCCTCGATGCCTCGCTGCGTACCTATTTTATCAGCCGCTGCGACTTTGTCAACGCTGAGCCCAAGGAGGACCAAGTCAATGACATCAACCAGGTGTCTGACAGGACGTTCCTGGCCAAGGCCACGCCCAGCGTGCTGGACCTGTACTCGAGCGTGATCGCAAAGGTGCTGAGCCGCACCGGCCCGGTCATAGTGTCTGACGAGCTGCCCAGCGGCGAGCATCGCGTCGTGATCGGCTACCGCCAGCGCAGCACGCAGGGCTACTTCTCTGCGCTGTCGGACCTGTACCACTACTACCACATGTTCTCGTCGCGCAAGTACGTCGAGCAGTTCTCGAACGGCGTCACCATCATCAGCATGTACCTCGATCTGGCCAAGCATGCCAAGCGCCTTGCTGCAGGCTCCGAGTCCAGCTCCAACTCGAGCAGCAGCACTGGATCGCCTGTGCTGGCCGCGTCAGGAGCGCCGGTGTCGATCGAGGAAAACGTCGACCAGATCAAGAAGGAGGCCAGTCTGCTGTTCTGCATCCCCAACACGCCGTTCCAGACGCTGTTCAAGACAGGCGAGCTCTCTGTGCAGGAGGCCGTGTACGGCTACGTCGGATGGATCTTTGCGCAGCACTTCCTCAACCGCCTGGGCAGCGAGTATGCCACGCTGGTCGACATCCTGGACCCGGCGGACCCGGCCGACGTCGAGGTGCTGTCGAAGCTCAAGAAGCGTCTTCGCCAGGAGACGTTCACGCGCGAGCTGATCCTGGACATCATGCTGCGTCACCGCGAGCTGCTCAAGGACCTGTACGCGCACTTTGCAGAGGTGCACTATGTGCAGACCGATGCGCCAGCAAGCGTCGCTGGGCATCTGGCAGCGCGTCTGAAGGACGACCTGCACGTGTCGCTGTCGATGCAGCGGCTGCAGGACAAGGCGCCGCTGTCGACTGAGGACCTGCGCGTCAAGATCACCCGCGTCACGACCAACGACCACGACGCCATGGTGATGCGCGCGCTGCTGGACTTCAACGAGCACGTGCTCAAGACCAACTTCTACCAGCCGACCAAGGTCGCGCTGTCGTTCCGCATGGACACCGGGTTCCTGCCCGCGATCGAGTACCCGAACAAGCCGTATGGCCTGTTCCTGGTGGTGGGCAACGAGTTCCGCGGCTTCCACGTGCGCTTCCAGGACGTGGCGCGCGGCGGCATTCGCATCGTGCGCTCGCGCAACGCCGAGGCGTTCTCGATCAACCAGCGCACACTGTTCGACGAGAACTACTCGCTGGCATCGACGCAGCACCGCAAGAACAAGGACATCCCCGAGGGCGGGTCCAAGGGCACGATTCTGCTCAACATGGACGCGCAGGACAAGCCGTTTGTGGCCTTTGAAAAGTACGTCGACGCGGTTCTGGACCTGCTGCTGATTGGCCAGTCGCCCGGCATCAAGAACCGCCTGGTCGACCGCCTGGGCCGCAACGAGATCCTGTTCTTTGGCCCCGACGAGGGCACTGCCGGCTACATGGACTGGGCCAGCCAGCACGCACGCAAGCGCGGTGCGCCTTTCTGGAAGGCGTTCACCACGGGCAAGAGCCAGTCGATGGGCGGCATCCCGCACGACACCTACGGCATGACCACGCGCTCGGTGCACCAGTACGTGCTGGGCATTGTCCGTGAGCTGGAGCTCGACGAGTCGCTGTGCACCAAGCTGCAGACTGGCGGTCCCGACGGTGATCTCGGCTCCAACGAGATCAAGATCAGCCACGACCGCACGACCGCGATAGTCGATGGCAGCGGCGTGCTGTATGACCCGCATGGCATCGACCGCGACGAGCTGGTGCGCCTGGCCACAGCGCGCCAGATGATCCAGCACTTTGATGTCTCACGCCTGAGCCCCGAGGGATTCCGCGTGCTGGTCGACGACTTCCAGGTCGCGCTGCCCGACGGCACGCTTGTGCAGGACGGCCTGGCCTTCCGCAACACGTTCCACCTCAACCCGCTTGCCGCTGCCGACTTCTTTGTTCCTTGCGGCGGCCGTCCCGAGTCGGTCGACATCAACAACGTCGCTGCGCTGTTCGATGCCGAGGGCACACCGCGCTTCAAGTACGTGGTCGAGGGCGCCAATCTGTTCTTCACGCAGGACGCGCGTCTGCGCCTGGAAAAGGCCGGCGTGCATCTGTTCAAGGACGCGTCGGCCAACAAGGGTGGCGTGACTTCGTCTTCGCTGGAGGTCCTGGCTGCGCTGTCGTTCACCGACGGAGAGTTCAGCCGCTTGATGTGCAAGCAGGATGACGGCTCGCTGCCCGCCTTCTACCAGGAATACGTCGCCGATGTCCAGAGCTTCATCGAGGCCAACGCCGCACGTGAGTTTGCCTGCCTGTGGAATGAGTCCAAGCGCACCGGCAAGCCAAAGAGCATCCTGTCCGACGAGCTGTCCGTCGCCATTGTCGAGCTGCGCAAGAACCTCGAGAGCACCAACCTGTGGGACAACGTTGCGCTGCGCCGCCTCATCATGCGCGAGGCCCTGCCCAAGCGCCTGCTCAAGGAGGTCGAGCTGGACACTGTGCTTGAGCGCGTGCCCCTGAACTACCTCAAGGCCATCTTTGGCGCCTACCTTGCTTCGCACTTTGTCTATGAGTACGGCGCCGATCCCGGCCAATTTGCATTCTTCGAGTTTATGTCGCGCTACAACGCCAAGGCCGAGGAAGCCAGCTAAGCAATTTCCATTTTCCTCTGATATTTTTTTATACATTCTATTAACTTTATAATGCATTATAGAATCAAATCAAACCCACTCATTCCATACTTTGCTACCGGGTCTTCAGATACATGTATAAAAACACAAACACAGCCAGCGCAAACAGCGTCAGATAAAAGAAGGGCCCGCATCCCTGCCGAGCCCACATATCGTAAAAGCTCTTCATCGTCGCTGCCAGCCGCCCGCCCATACTCTCCATATCGGTATCCAGCGTTCCAAGAAATTTATTTTGCTCGTGAATCTCGTCGCCTATGCTTATGCTCACTTCCTTCAGCATCGATATCTTGCTCTTCAGCCGCACGTCCTTGCTGTTTGGATCGTCCTCGTCGCCGTACTGCTGCTGTCCATAAGAGGATGCTGCGTTTGAGAACCCGCCGGGAAGGCTTGTGTTGTGATGTCGAAGTCTGTTTCCGCCGTTCGTATTGTAACCTGACATTAGTGAATTGTAGTAATGAAAAAGAGAATGCTTGTTCAAGATGCAAAAGTAAAAATATATTTATTGAGATTGAAGTCTAAGTGAACAAAAGAAAATACAGCTTGGTGAGTTTTGTCTAAACACATTTTTTTTACACACACGCATTAGGCACGTGACAAATATGTTTTTTTTTAGATTGCTGATCGCCAGGTAATCGGGGATCAAGATCTGGCCACGCAACCCTCTTCCTACGAAATTTCCCTCATCATTTTCTTCTAATTTATGTTGCGTAAGCTTCTAAACCGAGATAAATAATAAATTTCCAAATTCTTTTTGTTCTTGTTGACACAACTACTTTTTTTTTTAAAAAAAAAATTATATATTCCATAGCTGCCACCACTATTATTATATTTCCTTAGAACCATGGTTGAGAAAAAGACTGCTTCTGCAACTGACGATGTGCTGAACCCAAAGACGGCCGCCGAGAAAATCAAGAACAAGGCCAAAGATGAGGTCGATGAGCTGGTAAGAATTCTCTTTGTTTTCTAAATTCGATAATATAAAGAATTTGTTTTTGCACAGCTCAATCACGCACAGCATTTTGATTCAAAAACAAGCAAAAAAAACACCAATTGTTCATTATTTAACACGTTGAATTTCATTGTAGTCGGAAGAGGACCAGCAGCTCGTCAGCGAGCTCGATATGATTGTCGAGCGACTAAAGGTAAATAGACATTTATATGAACACTTCATTGTTTTTTTTTATAGCAGTGCTCACCTATGTTTATAATGTAAATAATTGGCATTATTGGTCTTTTTATTTTTATTTTATTTTTTAATAGGAATCATCGGTCGATATTCACCGTGCGGCTCTCGAGAGCCTCAACAGCATAATCCGGTCTACAACGGGCTCGATGACATCAGTTCCAAAGCCACTAAAGTACTTGAAAGTCCATTACGAGACTCTTGGCGAGCTATATGACAAGTGGATGGACGAGGACAACAAGCATGCACTGGCAAGCATTCTCTCGCTTCTGGGCATGGCCTATGACCGGGACAGCAAGCATGATTGTCTGAAATACCGTCTTCTCGCTGGCGTCGACGATGAATCAATATCAGAGTGGGGCCACGAGTACGTGCGGCACTTGGCGATGGAAGTGGGCGAAGAGTATGCGCTCAAGATGGAGAGCGAGGCTGAGGATACAGGTTATTTGCTCGAGGTGGCGCAGAAGATCGTTCCGTTCCTGATGAAGCACAATGCAGAGGCGGATGCCGTTGATCTCCTTGAGGAGCTGGATAGACATGAGCTTATCGAGCAATATGCTACAAAAGAAACTTTTGAGCGTGTGTGTCTATACATGATAAGCTGCGCGCCTCTGCTTGCGCCGCCCTCGGACATGGGGTTTCTGGAGACAGCGCGCAAGATCTACCGTAAGCATGGCAAGCCGTCTCAGTGTCTGCCGCTGTCTATCAGACTTGGCAAGCAGGAGCTTATCAAGGAGGACTGGGAGAGCTGCTCGACGCGTCTGGAAAAGGCGCAGCTGGCGTTTATCATGGCGCGCCAGCAGATGCATATGCCCGAGCTTATTGATGAGGACGACGAGGAGCTTCTGGCGTGCATGAACAACACCAGTCTGTCGAAGCAGTATCTTAATCTTGCTCGTGACCTGGAGCTTCTCGATCCAAAGTCGCCAGAGGACATTTATAAATCGCATCTGGAGAATGCCACCGTGGAAATGACTTTGGACTCTGCACGGCATAATCTGGCATCTACTTTTGTCAATGCATTTGTCAATGCTGGATATGGCACTGATAAGCTGATGACTGTGAACACCGAGGGCAAGGACTGGATCTTCAAGAACAAGGACATGGGTATGCTCAGTGCAGCTGCTTCTCTTGGCATGATTATGCTGTGGGACGTCGATATTGGCCTGACGCAGGTGGACAAGTACATGTATAGCGAGGACAATACAGTCAAGTCCGGCGCGATCCTTGCTATCGGCATGCTCTCTTCTGGTGTGCATGACGAGGCCGATGCAGCAAAGGCGCTTTTGTCAGAGTACCTTGTTGATGAAAACAGCCCAGCGCTTATCAAGCTAGCTGCTATCAGTGGTCTGGGCATGGCATATGCGGGCACGATGAACGAGGAGATCATAGAGCTCTTGCTGCCAGTTATCAGCGATACCGAGATTACAATCGACCTGTCTTCGGTTGCGGCATTGTCGGCTGGTCTTGTGTGTATTGGCTCTGCGAATAGCGAGGTTTCGTCGGTGATTCTGCAGGCTATGATGGAGCGCATGGACTCGGATCTTAACCACAAGTACGCTCGGTTTATGGCCCTTGGTCTGAGTCTCTTGTACCTGGGTACTCAGGATAAGAACGACGCGATCCTTGAGACGCTCAAGGCCATTACGCATCCGATTGGCAAGCAGTCCTCGATATTGATGCAGGCATGCGCGTATGCGGGCACGGGCAATGTCTTGGAAGTGCAAAAGATGCTGCATCTGTGCGCAGAGCATCTGGGCGAAAAGGAGGACCAGCTGCCGCAGGCATTCGCAGTGCTTGGTGTTGGTTTGATTGCGATGGGCGAGGGTATTGGCTCGGAAATGTCGCTTCGTACTTTTGATCACCTTATGCAGTATGGCGAGCCATTTGTCCGCCGTGCAGTTCCTCTGGCAATGGCCATTGTCTGCGCATCTAACCCATTGGTTAGTGTACTGGAGACCCTGAACAAGCTTTCGCATGATAACGATAAGGCGGTCGCGACTAGCGCGATCTTTGCCATGGGCGTGGTGGGCGCAGGCACCAACAATGCACGCCTTGCGCAATTGCTGCGTCAATTGGCGACGTACTACCACAAGGACGCAGATATGCTGTTTATCGTGCGTATTGCCCAGGGCCTGCTGCACATGGGCAAGGGTGCGATCACTATTAACCCGTACCATCATGACCGGACGCTTCTGTCGCATACCAGTCTTGCTGGCCTGTTGATTCCCATTGTGGCTATGATTAATGCGGAGAAGCTGATTCTGACTGATTCGCACTTCTTGCTGTACTATTTGGCTCGCGCCATGTATCCCCGGTTCCTGATCACTCTAGATGAGAACCTGGAGAGTGTCAGTGCCAGCGTGCGTGTGGGCCAGGCGGTGGATACCGTGGGACAGGTGGGGCGGCCTAAGACTATCACTGGGTTCCAGTCGCACGATACTCCTGTGTTGCTTGCTCACTCGGAGCGCGCGGAGATGGCTACGGAAAAGTACTTGCCGCTGACTAATGTACTCGAAGGGTTTGTCATTCTCACGAAAAATCCGGAATATGAGGAAGAGGATGAGGAAGAGACCAAATAAACAAATATAATTTTCCTTTTTTATATTTTTCTTTACTTTTAGTTGTCCAAGTGACCATGTCGTAATTTATGCACGAGAAAATTTGTTTTTTTTTTTTTTACTTTTGTTTCCGAAATTGTTCATCCATCGAAAAACGAACAACCAGCATGCTATTGTGCCTCTGCTCTTATTCTTTCATAACTATTTTTTTTTTTATATTTTTCGTTGAAATTTGAACATGTCGCGAATCTTGCAATTCGAACCGTTTAGCTCAAATGTGGAGCCGGAGTTTTGGGCAGGGCTGGCGCACCACAAGCTGCACTCTGCGCAGCTGGACACGACACGGACAAGCGTGCAGGCAGGATTTGTAGGCGGACGTCGTCATGCAGTGCGGGGGAGCACGGCGGGCGAGGTTGCGCAGAGGGTCGCTGTTCCAGCACGTCTGCGGGTCAGCCAGAGCGGAGCCTGGGGAAGTAGCAGTAATGGTAATGATGATGGCGGCGGCCTGGGTGCGCATTCGGGTGTCGTGGCGGTGTCAGGGTATCTCTACAACACAAACACGATAGAGGAGTTCAAGAAGCACGACAAGGGCGAGCTTTTGCGCAGCGTAGGTGGTGAGATCCTGCAAGCTATCCGCGACGGGCGGGCAACTTTGGAGCCGGAGCTTCTGTGGCCATTTGTTTTGCTTTCATTTGCGGATCTGAAGAAATACCATTTTTACCATTGGTTTGGGTTTCCGGCGGTCACGGCCGACCCACCAGACACGTTCGAGTCGATGACTGGCATCACGTCGTATGTCGAGGACGCAGCTGACCTCGATGTGCTTCGCGCTGCATATGCGGGGTATGCAAAAGCTAGAGGTGGCGCATTGGATGGCGCGTTTCTGGTTAGATACCAGCCTGGCGCCGAGCGTGTCTGGCAGATGTACCCGCTTGCAGAGTGGGACAGCGCGTTCGAAGAAGGCAGCGGTGGCCAGACACGGTGCGAGACTATGCTTGCGTTTGTCGATCCCAGCAGCCATGCGACAAGGCCCGGATGGCCGCTGCGCAACCTGCTTACCTGGATGCGCAATGCACATGCCGGCGTCTCGCAAATCCGCGTCCTGTGTTTCCGCGACGCAAGCATCTGCCTGGCCAAGCAGCGGTCTTCGGTGTCTGACCCTGCTTTATCTGCGGTGTTTGAGAGCATCGTTGTCAACGTCAACGTCACTGCAGCGGCGGATCTAAAGTCTGCGGGCCAGGTCAGCGGCTGGGAGCGCAACGAGCGAGACAAGCTGGCGCCGCGCATGGTCAACTTGTCATCGACGATGGACCCGGTGCGGCTGGCCGAGTCGGCGCTGGACCTGAACCTGCAACTGATGCGCTGGCGACTGGCACCATCGATCGATCTTGCCAAGATATCGGGCGCCCGCGTGTTGCTTGTGGGCGCGGGAACCCTGGGCGCATATACGGCGCGCGCATTGCTGGCGTGGGGCGTG
Organism: Coemansia asiatica; assembly: GCA_027478445.1. NCBI lineage: Eukaryota > Fungi > Kickxellomycota > Kickxellomycetes > Kickxellales > Kickxellaceae > Coemansia > Coemansia asiatica. The sequence goes on from JANBOH010000037.1 coordinate 38,238, forward strand.
CGCAAAATAACATTTGTGGACAACGGCAAGGTTTCGTTTTCCAATCCGCCGCGACAGCCTCTGTACGACTTTGAGGACACGCTGGGAGGCGGCAAGCCCAAGGCGATGGCGGCGGCTGAGGCCATGCAGCGGATCTTTCCCAACGTCGACGCGCAGGGCGTGCAGATGAGCATCCCGATGCCCGGACACCATGTTTCTTCTTCGGAGACGCAGGCGGTGCGTTTGACGGTCGAGCGACTTGACGATTTGGTGCAGAGTCACGATGTCGTGTTTCTGCTGACCGATAGCCGTGAGAGCCGCTGGCTGCCGACCATGCTTGGCACGCTGCATCGCAAGATCGTTTTGTGCGTCGCGCTGGGCTTCGACTCGTTTGTGGCCATGCGCCATGGCGTCTATAGTGACGACGGCGGTGACAGGCAGCCCAGGCTCGGCTGCTATTTCTGCAACGACGTGGTAGCACCCACCGACTCGCTGACCGACCGCACGCTCGACCAGCAGTGCACCGTTACGCGTCCAGGCCTGGCCCCCATTGCCTCAGGCACCGCCGTCGAGCTGCTAACAACCATTCTGCAGCATCCCCTCGGAGGACTTGCACCTGCGCCAGAAAACAACAGCAACAGCAATGATGCAGCGGTACCCATGCAGCAGCAGGGCGTGTTTGGCGTGCCTGAACACCAGATCCGCGGCTACCTGGCAGGGTTTCGGCAGCACTCGATCGTGGGCCAGGCATCGGACATGTGCACTGCGTGCTCGCCAAAGATTATCCACGCATACAGAAAGCACGGGTTTGATTTCCTGCTTCGCGCATTCAACAACACGCTTGTCAGCGAGGATTCACCGCATGTGCCGGTTGCTGCAGACGAGAGTAATGCAGGTAGCGCTGCTGTTCCCCAAGGGTACAGCTACCTGGAGACGCTGACAGGGCTTGCTGCGCTGCATAGGCAGACTGACGACATCATGGCTGATATCGAGTGGTCGGATACAGAAGATGCAGATGCTGCAGCATCTGCAGATGATGATTTTGAAGCGCTGTGAGTCCCATGTGATATGATTATATTTCCTATTTCCGATATATAATTAAAAAAACTGTCATTTGATATATTGCATTGATTGCGTTGAAATTGCACCATATATTAATACCGCTTTTTTTTTATCGCTGCGTGTGGTTGTTTCTTTATCAAGCGAATATAAAGGAAATTCTTTAAACATGCAGCAAAAAAATCTTAGTTCTTTGTACAAAAAAGAATAGAAAAATCATATTGGCAAACAAAAAGAAAAAAAGAAAAGAGAAGGAATTTTTCGTTTAAAGCCCAGCGAAATACGCATTGGCTCTCAATGAGTGCGCATTGGTGTTTTATCTTTTGGGATTGCAATGGGATGAAATGCTAGCGTATGTAATTAGCAATAAGAATACTGCTCATTCAAAGGCAGATAATCTGTTGACAGGGAAAACCGGCTGTCGTATTTGTACCCGCTACACGAGGGGTCATTGCAGACATGCCCGTCATCGTACGGCGGATCCCAGTACGCGTTCCTTTCGTAATCGGCAAAATGCGCCGGGCCGTCCAACGCATAGAAGCTGTCGAAGCCCCCGTAGCGCATCGGCTGGCTAGATGAGCGACTGCGACGGGACTCGCTGCCACGAAGACCCATTCTGCTCCGCTCGTAGGCAAGCAGGCCGCCGCCATTGGAGCCTGCTCCGTGGTCATCGGCAACCATGGAGCGTGTCAATGGGATTTTTTTGAGAATCGATCCCGAAGAGAGCACTGAGCTGGTGGGCGCTGACATCGAGCAGACTAAGGGGAGCTCGTGGAACTCGGCGATGGGGTCGGCAAATGTCACGCATTTCTTCTGCCGCTGCTTCTTGCCAAACCCATTGTTATTGGAAGAAAGCGTGCTGACTACGGGCAGAGACATTGGCAGGGATCCGTTGAGCGCCGCTGCTGCGGCCCCAGCATGCGTGCCCGCTGCGTGGTGGTACTGGTTGCTGGAATGCAGGTGCGATGAGCGGGGATTGATGTTGCGTGGGGCAGATGCATTCTGCTCGTAGTGGCTGCTGCTGTGGCGCGGGCTGCGCTGATACTGGTGCTGGTGCTGGCCCTGCATCTGGCTCTGGGTCTGGCTCGGTGTCCTGCGGTGGTACCCGTGCTGGAGGCTGTGCCGCAGGTTCTGGCTAAATAAATTTTGCGGCTGTGTTTTTTGTGATGCTGCGTGCTGGTAGGGCTGCTGCGACGAGTACAGCTGGTAGTTATCGCCGCTTCCCGGTCCGTCATGCTCCGGCTGCGTTTTCAGTCCGTAGCTGGATGAGCGCTCGGGATGCCAGTGTGTCTGGAATTGGTAGCGGTGCGGGTCCATAGCCTGTGGCTCCGACTTTGGCACGCTTGCGCTGCCTGTCAAGGGAAAGCTCAGATGCTGCATGCGCTTGGTCAGATTGTGCTGCTCGTACTGGTGCTGGTGTGCTGTCAGCGGCTGCGAGCTATACTTGTATTGCTGCTGCTGTTGCTGCTGCTGTTGCTGCTGATTGCTGTGACTGGGCTGTGTTTTTAAGCCTGGGCTGTTTACCGCCGTAAAGCTGCTGACCGGAGACTCTGAAAGCCTACTGGTGACAACGCTCAGAGGACCATTGCCTGGATATGCTTTGGATGACGGTGCGCCCATTTTGTTTTTGCTGCTTCCCAGGCCTGACGACGATGGAAGCGGAATGGCAATAGGAAGCGGGGGCAGGGCATGCATATCGGATGTGCTATATCTTGCTGCTGCCTCCCTGCGCTGTGGCCTAATATGATATGCGCTGGCTGCAATGGGATGCTGTGATTGATAAGAAGCGTTCATCTTTATTTTTGTGTGTTATAAATGGTTTTTTTTTGGATGCACGATGCTTGGTTTGTTTGTTGGAATGAAAGCAGATAAACAGGAATTCCTTTTATTTATTTTTGAAAAAAATATGAGTGAGACAGTTTTTATTGATGCCGTTGAGAAGAGAGAAATGTGAAGCGAAGCGAAATAGGTAATTTCTGATGTATCTTGGTTGACGACAATTAGTGCTGCTTTTAGTAATTTTTAGTTTTGTGTGTTTTTTTTATTCCCCAAACCCAGCTGCTAAGCACAAATGAAAAAGCAAAGCAGGTGCGTATAAATAGGGTAATGAAAGTGCAGGTGATAAACGAAAGAAGGCCAATTAACAAGTACAGCAAATAGTTATAAATTATTATTATATGTGGGTTTATCTGTCACTTTTATGTAACAAGATAGATAAATGAAATTGAGAGAAAAAAGCGTATATGATTTTCAAACACCAGAAAAACGGGAGCAAAAAAAAAAGATACAAACGCAGCAGAGATGGGAAAAGGGTGGGTATTTTATAATGTTTAGCTGAAAAAGGAAAGTGCGGGGTGATACATTGAGCGATAATAAAAAAATCGCCAGCATTATTTTATTGCCTTTTCCTTTTTGCTTAATTCGTTTTGTCTATGTACAAGACTTGCCTTTATTCTAGTCTTTTTATGCTTGAAAGCGCGTGGCCAAGCTATCTTTTCCTTTTTCTCCCCAACTCTCTATTTTTTTAGCTTTCTTTTAAACTAAAGGAAAATGAGTTTTTTCTTGTTTCTTCCTTTTCGGAGTTTCTATTAAATTTGCTTTGAACAAGCATGAAGATGGCGTATAGTTGGCTAGAATAGGATATGTTTAGCATTGCTTCAAGGCAGGGAGGAGACTTTACCGAATTGCGCACGTTTTCATAATATTACTGAAAAAAGCCTTTTTCAAAGAGTAGCACTTTTTTCTTTTTTTTTGGCCCCCACTTTCCATTGCTTTTTTTTTCCCGACTCTCAAATTTGCTTCCCCTTGCGTCTCCCCATTTCTTTTTTTCTACAAAACACAAGAGGGTCCTGAGCAAATGCGAGAATCATACGAAGACAAAGAAATTTTTGATCGAGGGAGAGAGGCACCAAAAATATAATGAACAATAAGATGGGGAGGGAGTAAAAGTAATGGTGTGTGGCAAAAAGTCCGTGCACCCTTTTTTCTCAACTGAAAATTTTTGACAACCTCGCTTAGACTGGCAAGTACGATATACCAATCTCTTCCTGCCTAGTAGTAAAAAAAACCCCAAAGCATTGCCAGAAAAACAAACAAGGCTTCATTTTACTCAGCTACAATTCCAGAAATGCGCAGGTGAATTTTTTTAGTTAGAAATTTCATGATACGTTAACTTTATTGATTCCACCAATCGTTATAGCACGCATTACAAAAACAAAACGAAAACAAAATTTGATAAGACTGGCCACATGCTCATAAACTAACAAAAAAGTAATATGACCCGTTTTTCCTGGTAATCACGTTGCTTCTGCAACATGCTCTGAAAAAAAAATAAAGCTGCTTGATGCTGTCTGATAGCTGCTTGATACGTGTTGTTGTCAAAAAATTGAGTAGAATGAAACGCAATATGAAAAAATACTTTTTTTTTTCCATTTTCTACAGTGCTGCTTGTTATCAGTGTGAGTATGTCGAAACACATCCTTTACATCTCATGCGGAAACGCCAAAATGTGCTTGCAAATGTTTGCAAGTGTTTTCAATAGTAAAAATAAAATTTAGATCGAAAGCGATCAATGCATTTATAGAGGGGCCGGCAACCAGCGAGGGTTAAAAGCACACCCCCACCAAACTAGTTCTCTGAGTCACCTCCTCAAAATACATTTTTTTCTACATGTTCTTCACAAAAAGAAGTTGTCATTTAAAGAAAGAACAAAGAAGTGCGCCAAAGCCGCAGCAATGGAACAGAAAAATAATAAAGCCGAGCACAGTGAGAGCAAAAAAAAAAGTCTCGGAAGTCTGAAGTTCCAAGCCCATGCATCTACTACTACGCAGCCGCAGAAGCAAAAAAAGAAGCAAAAAAGGAAGAAGAAACGTCACCTCAAGAACTATGACTTTCTAAAGCCATTAGTTGCGGCCACGACCTCTTCCACGACCTCCTCCTCTTCCACTACGGAAACCGCCACGGGAGCCACCGCGCGAGCCGCCTCTGCCACCGCCAAACGAGCGACCGCCTCTTCCAAAGCCACTGGAGCCCGTGTTGCCGCCGCTGACGCCATTGTAGCTTCCGTCGTCCTCGAACTCGGGCAGCTCAGTGCAGAACTCCAGACGCATACGGCTGTTTTGGCTGTCCCACTGCCTGCCCTTGACCGATATAACAGTCTCTGTCTCGCCATCATCGCCCTTGACAGTGCGCTCCTCGACAAACTTGCTAAGGATATCAAACACAACAGCATTGCGGCCAACAACAATGCGGAAGGTGCTCATATCGCGGTCTTCCAGACCAGGGAAGGTGCGCACCATTGCGCCGCGCACATATCCCCATGTCTTGACCTGCTCCTCAGTGTGCATAATCATCGTGACACGGTCAGAGTCGCCAGTCAGAACGCTGCGCCGCTGGATGCCCTCCGAGTACCCCGAGATATGTGCCAGTGCAGCCGCCAGAGCACGCATCGAGTCTCCCTCAAAGGTCTCATTGGCAAGCGCCTCCGCAGTGTCCATAAACATATCGGCTGCTGCCACAGAGCATTGCCCAACGACCTTGGCCGTCTCCATGCCCGTTGTCTGAACAATAGCCTGTGCCTGCGGCGGCGAGATCATCTCGCACTCCACGCCCGTACGCTTCTTGATAAAGCCAACCCACCACGACTCTTGCTGCGAAAAACCAGTGATGCATACGCCCGAGCGGCCGGCACGTCCGGTACGCCCGCTACGGTGGATAAATGTCTCTGCGTCCTTGGGAGGACTGACGTTGATGACAAGGTCGACCTCTGGGATGTCGAGACCACGAGCCGCGACATCAGTGCAGATCAGCACACGCACCGTGCCGTTGCGGAAGCCCTGCAGCGTCTGCTCGCGCTGCGACTGCGGAATGTCGCCATGCAGTGCCTGCGCAACGCTGACGAGCTTAGGCGAGACAGCAAGGCTGTTTGCATCGGCCTTGGTCTCGGTAAAGATAATCGTGCGGCCAGCACGGCCGTACACAGCAACAAGGTCGCTGACAATATCATGGCGCACGCGCCACGGGGTCATTACGGCCTTGTACACGATGGTTTCGCTGGTCTTGAGTGCCTGCGAGCCAATCAGATCGATCTTCTTGTGGTCAGGCCGCATAAAGTCGCGAGCCACCTGGTTGACCCACTCGGGCACTGTGGCCGAGAACAAAAGCGTCTGGTACTTCTTGCCCGACCGCTGCTCCTGCACACACCGCAGGACCTTCTCCATGTCGTCCTTAAAACCGATATCCAGCATCTGGTCGGCCTCGTCAAGACAGATAAACTCGACGTTGTCCAGAGCCAGGTTGCCGCGGTCAATCAGATCGATGACTCGGCCTGGAGTTCCCACAACAAAGTCAGCGCCGCCGCGCAGCTTCTGCTGCTGGTCGTAGATCGACGTGCCTCCGTACACGGTCACGACCACCAGTCTCTTTGTGGTCGACTCGATCTCGGCCGCCACCTGCTTGGCCAGCTCGCGTGTCGGCGCCAGAACAACAGCGCGAGGACGCCGGCCACGCTGCAGATTGTCCGAGGACTTGAGCATCAGCTCGATCATAGGCAGCGAGAACGCAAGCGTCTTGCCAGTACCGGTGCGAGCACGGCCAAGCACATCGTTTCCCTCGAGAATCGGGACCAGGGTGCTGGCCTGAATCGGGAACAGTGCGCTGATGCCACGAGAAATCAATGCCGACTTTGTCGATGCAGACAAGGGGAAGTTGTCCAGGCTAAGCTTGTTTTCCTCGTTTTGGCCAGCAGAATCCTCGCTTGATTCGTCGGAGACACTGTCGATATGCACCTTTTTGCTAGGCTGGACCTGTTTATCAGCTTCAGCCTCGCTATCAGACGATGAGGACGAACCAGAAGCCGAGGGTGATGACGAATGCTTACGCTTCTTGCTCTTCTTTTCCTTGTTTTCCTTCTTGGACTTTTTGTCCTTCTTGTCCTTGTCGGATTTTGTCTTGGAAATCTTTTTGTCCTTGGCAACCTTCTTGCTATCGACAGACACATCCATAGCGTCGCTGTCGATGGAAAGCGCAGCAATAGCGCTAGAGCTAATCGATGGAGCCATAATTTTAAAACAAATAGAGTGCAACAGAAACGAGTCTATATTATACTTGCGTTAAGAACTAACTTGAAAAAAGAAAGAAAGAAAAAAAACCTGGAGCTTTGTAGTTTAATATGAACAGATGCGAAGAAAAGGGAGGTATGTGTTTTGACAATAATTACTAGTTACAATAAAAACATATATGCCGAACCAAGAGCAAAAGAGAGGAGGCAACAGAGAAAACGGCTCTAATATATTGACTTAATAGACAGATACAGTAAATGCAAAAAAAAAAAAAAAAAAAAAAGTTAATCCAAAAATTTTCGTATTGAAATTAAAATCAAGCGGCTAATCGGTTGGGAAGCAGCGAAACGAACCACACTAAAGGGATCTCATCAACACTCTTGTATAAAACAAGAAGGAAGCATAAAAAATTAGCAGTCCCCTTCACCCCCAACAAAAAAAAATGTGAGGGAAAAAAAAGCACAAAGGAAATTTGTTTGTCAGATGAATTCAAAAAGGGTGTGTGACAATCCACTGCGCTGATTTGCTGTGGATATCCTTTATGAAAAAGGAAGATATAAGGTTTGCTGCCACTAAGTCTTTTTCCTTAGCTTAAAACTTTTCCCTATATTTTTTTTTTTGAGATACACTACGGAACCAAGCACACGACGACATACAGCGCAATTCGGTACAGCAAATGTTTATTGCCTGCGATTGACTAGAACGCCCGCAAAACACGCTTACACCTGAGCAACTAGCCATTCTAAAGCCGCATCTAACAAAGCGAAAGAGACGGCGGCGAAACCAACCCAACCGATTTACTTACAAACACATATATACAATATACAAGAAGGAAGCTAGATAAAGCAATCGCAAAAAAGATGATCTTTGACATGGAGTTCGATGAGAGCAGCACTCTGCGCAAGCATCCAAAAGAAAAAGCAGGCGCTGCTCAGTCTCCGCCGATAGCATTGCCGCCGCTCTCGCTATCTCGCCCAGACTCGCGTCTTGCAGGGTCTCGCACTGAATCACCGACGCCATCTATCCGTCGTCGGCCCAGCGTTTCTGCTGGAATACTTGCGATGATTGAGAACCAGCTTGATGAAACCCGCATTGACTCTGACTACGAAGATATGGCCTGCAATGTCCAAGTCGAGGTTCCCTTGGTCGATGACTTTGTCAACAGTGACGAGGAAGAAGAAGAAGAAGATGGAAGTGAAGGCAAGCACAGCGAAATGCTTGCAACTGATGCCGATGATTATGGTCTTGGATACAGCGAAGGTCTCTTTGACACCACTGCGCCTGCTTTTGACTCTGCTCGGAAGCACAAGGCTTCCATCGATGACTTTTCTGTGCTCAAGCTAATTGGAAAGGGCGGGTAAGTCTTTATTTTTTCCTTTTGTGCCTTGAGTTGTATGTTGTGTATTTTTGAAGCAGCTAATAATGCTAGCGGCAAATGCTTTTTCTTCTGTAAAATACCAGACTGTTTGTTTTATTTTTTTTGGCTGGCCGAAATTGACTGCGCTTTACTGCCATGTGGAAATTGCGATACCCTTTACTGTTCTGCACTTTCAAGTTATATATATATATCTTGGCTAGCTGGCCAACAAGATATATCATATCGATCACTGCTCCTGAAAAAGGAAGTAGTAATAAAATCTAGTCCCTATCTCTCCATTTCATTTCTCCTTGCTCCCTTGTTACTTAACTGTCCCTTTTTTTTCTCCTTTTTTTTGTTTTGATATGTATTTTTTTAATCGAGTAGATATGGAAAGGTCTACCTTGTTCGGCACAAGCTGACGCATCGGTACTATGCGATGAAAGTGCTTCGCAAGGCATCAATTCTCTTGCAGCGTCGCCAGATCACATTTACAATGACCGAAAGATCCATTCTCTCAGAGGTTCAGCACCCGTTTATCGTCAAGCTCTACTACGCCTTCCAGTCAAACTCAAAGCTCTACCTTATCATGGAGTACGTCGCAGGAGGCGAGCTCTTTACGCACATGGCCAACGAGCGTATTTTCTCCGAGGACCAGGCCGTGTTCTACTCTGCGCAGCTAGTCCTGGCTCTATCGCATCTGCACAAGCTCGGCATTGTGTTCCGCGACATCAAGCCTGAAAACTGTCTTCTCGACAAGCATGGCCACCTGGTTCTGACCGATTTTGGTCTGTCAAAAACAGCGCTTGGCGAAGACGGGCGTACTAATACTTTTTGCGGCACGCCAGCGTATATGGCGCCCGAAGTCCTGGACTCATCGACTTCTTATGAGTTTAGCGTCGATTGGTGGTCGCTGGGCATTCTGCTTTACGAGATGCTGACAGGCTCTGTGCCATTCAAGGGCAAGTCGCCAACGCAGATCTCAAAGAACATTGCCAAGACAAAGGTCAAATACCCCAATTATCTGACAGCCGATGCCAAAGACCTGATTATCCGTCTGCTGCGCAAAAAGCCTGCTCAGCGTATTGGATATGGTCTTAAAGGCATCTCTGATATCAAAAAGCACCGCTTCTTCCGCAAGATCAACTGGGAGCTACTTGAAAGGGACCATATGTCATTTACTCCGCCCATTGTTCCTGTAGTAACTAGCGACTGCGACGTCAGCAACTTTGCTACGGAGTTTACTACTGAGGAGCTGGCGCCGTCGATTGTCCATGGAAGCCTTGTCGATCTGGAGATGGATCAGTTTGCTGAATCTGCAGTTATATTTGGTGATAACGCGGGGAATGCGGGTAATGGCCCTGCTAAAACCGCTGATACGCCTAATGCCAATAAAACAAATGAAGCTGGTGCTGTTACTGCTGCCAGAGCTATCATCGACAACGACGACAATGGCAACAATGACACCAACGGTGACAATGATGACGATGACAATATCGATCCAGCCACAGCATTCCTAGGTTTCAGCTTTGTAGCTACCTCTGTTCTAGACACTGTAAACTAAATTTTTTTTTATACATATCGCTATTTTTCATTTTATTGACAACTCCTCAATAACAGTTTATTTTGCTTTGCTTTGCTTATTTAATCTTGTGCTCAGTAAACAAGACATGCTTGTTGGCGCGAGGATCAAACTTCATCATGGATAGCCGGTAAGCTGCTGTACGAGGACGCTGCTTGACATATGTAAAACCCGTCCCTGCTGTGCTGATAAGACGGACCAGAATGTTTCTCGATTTAGGCTTCTTCGCCACTACAAACAAATTGGATAAATAGTTTATAAACACTCGATTAGTCAATTTTTGCTCTAACAATTTGAACCGTCCCCGCCTTTAACGTATATTAAACAAGCTTACTTTTTATAGTCTTTTTATTGCTGAAAAATGTGAAATTGGAGTAATTTAGTAAAATGAATTAAAAAAAGATTTGAAATTGCTTGGAGAGTGCTGTGATCGACAATTTTCTTGTCAAATTACTTGTAGCCAAATCGATTGATCATTAATCAGTGTATTACTAAACCGAAAATCTCAGAAAAAGATCATATTGTATTGTCTCTGCCTTTATACATGTAAAACTGAGCGAGCACAAACATATCCAAGATCATTGACATTATTGGTCCATATATAAAGGCAAACGACCGATGCAGGTATCCAGGAGGTGCTACGGGAACAACTGCCAATACAGAGGTGGCATAGGTCCAGTTGGCGCTTAGAATAATTAGAAACATTGCTAGTGATAATCCCTCTACCGATTTTCTCTTGTAGTTTAGCCAAATCTGCGGCAAGTGAGAGATGTTGTAGCTAATGCTTCCTCCCCATGACATATAAAAACCAACTGTATTACGGTCTATTTCCAAAGCCTGCTGAGACCGGAGAAACAGCATCAAAGCAGCCAAGGAAAACATTGTGGTCGTTATTGTCAGCCTGTATTTGCGAAGATGTTTCAAGAGCTTGTTTAGCAGGCCATGGTGATGCGGGTTGGATATAAAGGGCTGGCGATGGCTTTGAGGAACAGTCTGGTATTCGTCGTCTTGCTGATTAAAAAATAACGGCAACTGTTCTCTTGTGCAATTTTTCCAAGAAGGTTGCGAAGAGCGGTAAATGAAATACTGTACGACAAGCGAAAAATCGTTAAATACAAAATAAACACCTAGAAACAGCTGGAATAGTTGCTGATCAAGGATAAACACGCCAGCTAGGTTCATAAAGTCGCCGGATAGCCAGAACATTAAAAGAGGAGTGCTAAGTCCATCGGTCGACTTGCGTTTCCAGTTTACATAGACCTGAGGAAGCAATGCTAGCATCCACAGGGCTACAGACATGGCACCAAGGATGGCGCTTAAAACTTCCCAGTAAGAGCAGACGCACTGGTCGAAGAAATGCATTGTCCACCAAATGCTTGGTTGCCCATTTCGCTCAGGGCAGGCGTTTTCATAAGATAACATTGTCATTTTCATTAAACAAGAGCAAATAAATAATTACAAATGGCTTTAAAATAGGATATGTTGTATATTAGATAGTGTATTGCAAATAAGAGAAAAAACATTTAAAAAAAAAAACAGAATAAAATGAGCAGGAATCGAATGACCATGGCACGAAGGATGAAAAACACGTAGATTTTGTATCGCCTTTTTATTTTATTTTTGCGAAAGTGTAACTTTTTCCCTTACGATGTGCTCTGTCAAGTGTAATTCCTAAAAAATTTTTTGGCTCGGCGACATTTATTTTCAAAAAAAAAAAATTGTTGAAAAAGTCACAAGAAATGATTATTGTTTAAAATGCAAACACATTTTTATATTAAAAAAGTTAAACAATAGTGTATATAATTCCCTTTTTTTCTTTGTTCAAATGCAATAGAAAATTCAAGTGATTTGATGATAGCGATTTGGTTGCATAAAGCGATCGATTTTGTTTAAGCATAGAGCCAGTGACTCAGCGCATTTTCCCACATTCCAACCCTTTTTTAACTTGTAACAGATAATAAAGACCATATTTTTTTACGGATTTGATAGAATAAATTTGAATGAATCTGGCAATTGCCACTGATCCAACGCGGCACGACTACTGACAATTAATATTGATCTCTCTTCTAGCTGCCTCAGACATTACTCTTTTTGCTTCGCTCTTCCACTCTGCCAATTGCTCTTTGCAAAAACAGCTTGCAAATGAGCGTATCATCTGCTGATTCCAACCACCACTGCTGTCAACATTAAACAGAACTACTTTTAAATCCATATCAATATAGACTATGCTAGGTTTATAGCTCACTCTACATATGCATATTCCTCTTTTGCAGAGCATAACAAGCACTGACTCGTTATGTCCATTGTTGACGAACATATTTTGGCTAAATCTACATTCGCTACCTGCAGCCACATGCTGCCATTTGTAGCGGTAAATAAAATCAGCGTTGAAACATATGGCCCAGATAGACGATTGGCTATTATTTCTTATTTTAAACATGATAAAAATATAAAGAATAAAAACTAAAAAAAAAGTTATTTCAAATGGGTTTTAATAAAGGACTGGCTATTACTTTTATAAACAAACGGTTTGACTACTCAACAAATAGACGCACGCCAAAATTTGCAGCATCGTTTATTATACTATCTCTATCACAACCCCACTGATTCAGTGTAAATGCACTGATAGAGGAATAAAAATAGCTAGTAGTTCTATTCTCCCACATATCGTTGTCATAAGGGCAATACAATATCACTTTTAAATCAGTGTCTACATGTATCAGCCCGTATCTACCATCCAAAGTGAGGATGGAGATACCTCTTCTGTTTAGAATTAGTATTAGAGATTCATACTCGACATTGGAATGCATTCCCAAAGAAAGTTTACAATCTGGCTCAACATAATGCCAGTTGTAGTAAGGATCGTAATAAAGATTGAAGCGCATCATCCACACTGGAAATCTTGAAAAGTTTTTTAATGTCAACATCCGAGTAATTATAAAAATATATATATGTTATATTTTCAAAAAGAAAAAATAATAAAACTTGATGTTAAAAATAAAAACAAAAAGCTTACACATTCTCCTTGAACGCATTTATAGCAGCAAAAAATAGATAAGCAATGAGTATGAAATAGCATATACGATTGCTATATATATATATATCCATCAACACGCCAAATATCATATATCAGCTTAAAGATGGGGAATGTGCATGATGATCTATATCAATAGCCGCGCTTCTCCAGACGCTGGTTCTCAGCCAAAGAGTCGCAGTTGATGCCAACCATAGCCTCTCCAAGGTTTTCAGAGACTTCAGAAATCAGCCTGGCATCCTTGAAATGAGTGACGGCCTTGACAATGGCGCTTGCGCGCTTAGCAGGATTGCCGCTTTTGAATATACCAGATCCAACGAAGACGCCATCGCAACCAAGCTGCATCATCATAGCAGCATCAGCAGGAGTAGCGACGCCACCAGCAGCAAAGTTGACAACGGGCAGACGTCCCAAGCGAGCAACTTCTCTCAAAAGATCAATTGAAACACCAAGTTCCTTGGCATAGTTATACAGCTCCATTGAGTCCAGCGAAGCAGCATGACGGATTTCGCTGTTCATAGTACGCATGTGCTTGACCGCCTGGATAACATCACCAGTACCAGCTTCACCTTTGGTACGGATCATTGCAGCGCCCTCAGATATACGACGCAGGGCTTCGCCCAGGTTACGAGCACCGCAGACAAAGGGAACCTTAAAATTGTGTTTCTCCACGTGATAGGTATCGTCGGCAGGTGTCAGGACTTCGCTTTCATCAATATAATCGACCCCGATTGCCTCGATGACCTGTGCCTCGACGAAATGGCCGATGCGGACTTTGGCCATTACTGGGATGGTCACGGCTTCGATGATCTCGCGGATCATCTGTGGGTCGGACATGCGGGCGACGCCGCCGTCTTTGCGGATATCGGCGGGAACGCGTTCAAGTGCCATGACTGCGCAGGCACCGGCTTCCTCGGCGATTCTGGCTTGCTCAGCGTTGACGACGTCCATGATCACGCCGCCCTTGAGCATCTGAGCAAGGCCTGTCTTGACTTTGAATGCATTTGCATAGTCGGCAGCAGCCTTGTTGTTGGGATCCTCGGTAAGATTGGTGGCAGTCTTGAAATCAGTCATTGTTTTGAATGTTGAAGAAAAAATGATGTTATTTGGAGATTTAAACTGTCAAATGTTTATTTTATTAAAAAGATTGTGTGATAGGTAATTTTTTATTACGATGTAGCATGAATCCTTTCATATAATTTTTAGCTTTTTAAGACAAATTTTGATGAGGGTCTAGGCCCTTGATCGCAAAGGTGCACATCAGTGTGCATAACAAATTTAGATAAAAAAACACTCCAGGGCAACACAAATTCTTGTGTGCCAATAGATGCTCAAAAGAAAAATAAGACTCAGAGAAACAAAGTAACAATTTGTGGGAATAAATGGCGAGCATTTGTGAATTGCTTTTATTCCAGTGCTTTGACTTTGTTTGTAATACCCACTTATTACCCTTTTTTGATATGTGTATACGAATATTGCAAGGACAGCAATGAGTGCTGTCGTATGGATAATAGAAAGAGAGGGTGCATATAATCGTAGGGGAAAAGAAGATTGTAAAAATAAGAGATTTATTAGAAGAATGAGGATTTCGCTTCCTAATGGAGACAAATCCTCAGTTTAAATAGAAAATTGTAAATAAAATTGTAAAGAGAAGTGAATAATTGAAAAGGCGTCAAATGAAGTGTTTATAAATGGTTGTGTTCCTTTGCAAGTGCAAATACCCCGCGAGTGTCAAAACATTTGCGATCGGAACCGCCTCAAAGACAACGTAAACCTGTTCTTAATCAGGTAGATCACCACTACTTCCCTCACTCGTTTGTGACGACCCGTTTACTGTTAAGGTAGCATTGTGATCGTTGGCCACAGCGCTGGCCACCGGCAACAATATATATATATAAAGCCTTTCACAATAAAGTAACTGTGTATATTTTTTTTGCAGTCAATCTTTGAGAAAAAAACAGCTGCCTAGAAACTTTTAGAAATTTATCTTTATTTGTTTTTTTAGAGGACCAATAAAAATAATGCCACAAGTAATACATTCAGCCGTTTTCATATTGTATATTGATTCTGCCAGCTCTCTATCTAAGCTGAATTCATATTTGCAATGGCGAGGGAGAAGCACAAGTGTGTGACGAATAATTGTGCACGATCCCTATGATTGTTAATATTCAAACCCAGAAAAAAACAATTTATCTGATTATGCGCAGTTTAAAATACATACATATATAATAAAAAATTTCGAATCTATAATAGCTCCAGATTCTCAAGCTAAAAGATCCAATGGCAAATATAGAGAGAAAATTTTTTAATCGAGGTGACGGTGATGAAGACGAGATCGAATGCACTAGAGCTCGTGAAAACGGCGATTATTCAATGACCGACGACGAAGGTGAAAATGCTGGGAATAACAAGGATGAGTTTACCAGAACAGCGGGATTTCATGACGGTCCGCAGACAGGTGTCAAGGGCGTTCTCGCAGACTTTAGACACAGCCAGAGACAGCAGAAGCAGCAGCACGAACAGCAAAAAGCTGCTGAAAGAGCGGCTTACCAGGCATTGGCTAGCAAAGATATTATTGATAATAGCGACCGTACAATATGGACCAAAGACAAAGAGAACAATATGCAAGAGAAAACATCGCATAGCGATATAGATAGCGAGCTAGATGAGCTGGATTCCGATGAGGAAAACGAGCGTCTATTTGCAGAGTACCGCGATAAGCGGATGGCTGACCTGCGACGCGTGGCAGAAAAGCGAGGACTGGGCGTACTAAGAGACGTAACGCCTGAGGAGTATGTCGAGATAGTCGAGCAAAATGCGGATTCAAGCAACAACGTCTTTGTTCTGCTTGTCGATCAATCTTCTGTTTCGCATAGGTTTGCTTCTTTTGTCGAGGCAGAGTCTGGAAATTTCTGCCAGACTGTGTTTCTGTGCGTGCCTGCAGATGAATGCGGATTCTGCGATGCCGAAGTTGTTCCAATTGTGCTTGTCTATCGCTATGGCCAGCTAAAGCATAATCTTGTGCGTGTTGTCGACCAGTTTGCGGATCCGCGCAGTTTCGAGCAGCAGGATGTTGCTCACCTTTTACGAAACATTCTGCTTAAATAAAATAAAAGTGTTTTGTAATAATTTCGCTTTCAAATTTAACGACGGAATGCCAAAGCAGGTAGCAGTGCAGCTGGAAGCGTAAAGATAAATTTACTTTGTAAATTGAATTTATCAAAAAGATACAGCGCATGCATGTTTGTGCGTGAATTGGTGAAATTTTTCATTTTTTTGCACAGTCCAGGCCTTTGCTTCTTATCTTCTTCACATAACCAGTGATAAGAGCACGCGGAAAAAATACACTAATGTATCTAACAGCGTTACAATATCTCCTAACTACTTGGCAGATCAAACGAGACTGGGAACAAGACAACAGGGGTACTTGAAGCGTTGCTGCGAAATGTGAAAAAAAAGGCATCTGAAAAAAGCGCGATTTTCGTCAAGATGATTAGCACACAAGTATCATAAGATATTTCCTTTATCTGCCCAACTGAATAAATTGAAATAGAAACATAAAAATTAAAAAACAAAAAGGCTTTACAATGTGAGCTATGGTCCTTAGCGGGGGCAGAATACAAAGAAGCAAAAAAAGATAGTTGCTGCTTTTTTTTACTCCTTGCTGGCGATGTACTGGATCAGGTCGACAACGCGGCGAGAGTAGCCCATCTCGTTATCGTACCACGACAGAATCTTGACAAAGTTGTCGTTGAGAGCAATGCCGGCCTTGATATCGACAATCGATGAGTGCTGGTCGCCACAGAAGTCCTGCGAAACAACCTCCTCGTCGGAGTAGCCCAGAATGCCCTTGAGGTCCGAGTCAGCGTGCTTCTTGATGACAGAGATGATCTCGTCGTACGAAGCGCCCTTCTCCAGACGCACGGTCAGATCGACAATCGACACGTCGGGAACAGGCACGCGCAGAGACATACCGGTGAGCTTGCCGTTGAGCGAGGGGATGACCTTGCCGACAGCCTTGGCAGCGCCAGTCGAGGCAGGAATGATGTTCTGGCCAGCACCACGGCCAGCACGCCAGTCGCGACCCGAGGGGCTGTCGACGGTCTTCTGCGTGGCGGTGATGGCGTGGCAGGTGGTCATCAGGCCCTCGACGATTCCAAACTCGTCGTGCAGGACCTAGGCCAGGGGTGCCAGGCAGGTGGTGGTGCACGAGGCGTTCGAGATGACAGTGTCGGTCTCAGGGTTGTACTTGTCAAGGTTGACACCGCAGACAAACATGGGAGCGTCGCCAGAGGGTGCAGAGATGATGACGCGCTTGGCGCCGCCCTTGAGATGCAGGCTGGCCTTGTCCTTCGAGGTGAACACACCGGTCGACTCGACGACGTAGGTGGCACCAGAGGCGGCCCAGGGGATCTGATCGGGGTTGCGCTCGGCGTGCACGTCGATCGAGCGGCCGTTGACAACAAGCTTGCCGTCCTTGACGTCGACGTCGGCGTTGACGCGGCCGTGGGTCGAGTCGTAGCGCAGCATGTAGCTCATGTAGTCGACCTCCATGAAGGGATCGTTGATCGCGACAACCTCGACCTCAGAGGTGGTCATAGCTGCGCGGAAGACAAGACGACCGATGCGACCGAAGCCGTTGATACCGATTTTGATGGCCATGTTTAAAAATGTACTTGTGACAGATGGTGCTGTTTGGTGTTTAGATAGAGCAAAAAGTCGAGTCTATCAGGCAAAAAAAAGTAGAATAAAACAATACATGGATCGGGGGCGCTATTAGCAAACTGAGCCAAAGCAAGCAAAAGTCAAGCGGGCAGCTACATCACTGGATCCAGCTCTTACCTAAGTTCCAACAGACAAAATATATTTTTATGATTCCTACCTTTACTGACAGAACAAGACAAAAAGTAAAAATGATAAAAGAGTAAAAAAGTGATGCTTTTTGAAAGGATGAGAAAAAAAGTGCCACAGGTCGCGACCGCCAACAACTGCTCTTTTTATATTCAAGGCCAGACTACTATCCTTTATCTCTCGCTTCTTTTCTCCCCCTCGTCCCCTCCTTTTTTTCGCACTTTCCCCTATTCCGATTTCTTTATTTTTTTTTGCCGCAGTGTCCGAGGAAATAACAGAAAAAAAAACTTGCTTTGGCTTTGATCTGACCCTTTACACACTTTTTTTTTGGCTTGTGCGTTATGCCGCAATGCTGCTACGAAGTAACGCTTTGATTCGATTCTATTACGCATACTTTCTAGGCTCAGAGGACGAATTGTTTAAAAATAAAACCACGCTGCATTTTTAAACAAACATCTGATTTTTTTCTTTAAATTGTGCTTGTTACTCGTTATTTGTCATGACATTCTATTAACATAAGCTATACCCAACGGACAATTCTAGCCAACCATCATTGAGCGAGGTCGGCGCCAACAAAGGAAAAAATGTTGTTTTTGGGAAAAACAGATTTACGATTCCCGCTGTAGCTCATGAGGCGTCCACGAGGGTTGTTGCTGGTGCTGAACAGATGACAAAACAAAAGAGAACAAAAACTTCCACCGCATTCGATTTTTTTTGTCCAATCGCTGTCTCCTCATGGCACTGGAATCAAAGAGCACACATTAGTTGTTTGGTCTCTTTTTTGGCTTTGATAAAGTGTGCTTATTAAAAGGTACCGAAACGGTTCGCAACGCAGGTCTTCTAGTTGGCTCTATTCCGACTCGATCGAGCCGAGCCGACCTTGTTCCGTTTGCTCTGATCATCTGAAAAGAACGCATTTTAACCATTTTTCAACACTGGATATTTTTCTCGTTCTTTAATTTTTTGTTTGCTGATTCATTTATTTTAAATTTACTTTTTTTGTACCAATTAACAACAACAACAACAACAAAATATACTTATTTGTTTTATCTAAATGTCGTTGCAGGTCGCTGCGCACACCGCCAACGAGGCATTGGGCGGCAATGCCCATCTTCCGCTAGCAAGGCCCGACGAGCGCTACCAGCTGACACAGCTTAAAGAACAATTGGCCGAGGCTCTAGGCGACGACGGGCCTCTGTACTGGTCAGCACTGCGCGACTTTGTGCAAGGCCGGCTTAATCGGCAGGAATTTGATTTCTACGCATACCTCTATCTGAGCGGCGACAAAGCTTCCCTTCACAACCAGTTCATAATGGCCACGATCCACAACGCGCAAAGCGGACAGGCACCGCCCGAGGGCGAGCGCAACGAGGGGTTCGAGAGCCGTAGAAAGCGCAAATCCGAGGAGGACGGCGACCCGCAGAGTGGCGAGAAAGGAATGAGCAAACGAAGCATCAAGGCGTTGCTCGAAGATCCCAAATGGCGATATGTCAAGGAGCTAGTAAAGTCTTTGAATAAGAACGAGAGACGGGCAATAAAAACTTTGTTGAAACGGGCTGATATTACGCCGGAAGAAGCTCACTCGGCTATACGGTCTATGAAGCCAGTGGTTTTGCCTCTGCCGGCTGCCCAGCTGCCGCAGTCTTATGCGATGGATATTGCCAAGGGAATTACGGCGCCGCTGGTGTACGACACTAAGGCGACGCCTGATATCGAGTCGTTGAGCTACCGCATGGTGGCGATCGCCCTGGAGCAAGGGTTGTCTGGAGGGGTTACGCGTGAGGCTGGCGAGCTTTTGCTCTATGCCCTGGACTGTCATTTGAAAAACATCGTTTCCAATATGATCTACAAAACTCGCTCCAACCGGGCCCTCGGCATTCCAGTCAGCAATGCCCGTCCGCCCAGCCACTCTAGTTCAAATGTAAGCGCTGCGGACTCTACTGTTCACCAGAAAACCGGTGCTGGATCACGGCCGACAACTGGCGGTCTAAGACTGCGCGAGCGCCTGTATCATAGCAAATCAACCTTGCATCTGTCTGACCTTGTGTTTTCGCTAGATCTTAGCCCAAGCACCACAGTTGAGCCGCCCCTGTGTCTCGAGCGCTGCGCCAATCTGATGGCGAATCAGGTTTTGGCTGAAGACTATGGCGATGACGTCGAGGACGAGTCGCAGTCGGACATGTTCCCCCAGAGCAGCAGCGCGCTGATTCCGAGAATGAATGCCATTGGCATATCGGGCGCGTCTTCGGTTGGAAATGCTGGCGGGGTTGCCGATGCTGACGCTGCTGATGGCTTTGAGGATGATGCACATAAGCACCGTCGGAAGGTCCGCCGTCTGCGTGCTCGCTACGAGCGGTGGTTCGGTCCGTATGTCAACGTCCAGTACGGAAGCAATGCCCAGAACGAGTCCTAGAGATCTTAATCGCTTTCATTCAATTCTTATTGCATAAGTTATAATTTCTTTACATTGAAATCAACAGTGCGTTTAGTAGGGATTTTATTTAAAACAAAAACAAAAACAAAAACAAAAACAAAAGCATAAAGGTCTTAGTAGGGGTTGAATCCATGGCTACGAGATGACGACGAGGCATGCGATCCACGAACTGGTCCATCACGGTCACGGTCACGATCGCGGTTAGAGCGGGTCCCTCTAGAGCCGCGATAGTCGTCGCGCGAGCGATGTCCTCCGTGACTACTGCTACCATGATCGCTGCCACGCTGCCTGTCTCTGCCTGACCGACTGCCGCTGCGTGCATCGTCTTTACCGCTGTTGCCGCTGTTACCGCTGCCGCCGTACCGGCGCGACGAACGATGGCTGCTGTCACGACCACCGCGATCGCTCTTGCCGCGGTCATCGCCATGGCGCCTGCTGCCTCTATTGTATCCGCCTTGGCCTTGCCCTTGCTGCTTGTCGTAGTTTGCAGCGCCCGAGTCGTTTCCCTGGCCATCAGCGGAATCAGGGCCGCCACCAGCGCCGTAGTACCCGTTGGAGGGCATGTTCATCTGGCCATAGTATCCATTGGATCCATCGACATTGCCCGTGCCAGCCCCGTTGGCGCCCGCATCACTACCGGTGCCGTCAGCCTGGGCGCCGTAGAATCCAGGCATGTTGCCATAGTAGCCGCCGTAGTTCATAGCAGCCATATAGTCCATGTTGCCAGAAGCCCCGTTAGCGCCCATCATGCCGTAGTTGGGCATCATCCCGTATCCCTGCATGCCCATCATGCCCATGCCCATCATTCCATATCCGCCCATGTTCATCATATTGTATGCGTTGCCCTGGCCAGCCATCGTTGGATCCTGCTTGCTGTAGCGCGCGCCTCTGACGTCGACGCGCTTGCCATGAATCATGATGCCGCTGCCCGTGTTTCCCGCCTTGACCGCAGCCAATGCCGACTCGTCGTTGTCGAATTGCAGGAAGCCAAAGTTACGCGATCTGCCGGTGGCCTTGTCCATGATCAGCTTGGTATCGACGATGTTTCCAAACTGCGCAAAACCCGAGTTCAAATCAGCATCGGCCACAGAGGGAGGAAGGCCACCGACAAAGATCTTGTCGCCCTGCATGTCCTTGACAGGATCAATCGCCGAGTTGAATCCTGATTTGCTAAAACCGCCACTATTGCTGTTATGGTTGGTATATCCCTGGTTGCCGCCATTGTTGGCATACTGCGCGATGCTAGAGTTGTTGCGATTGCCCCCGGACTGGCTGTCTCGTGGAATCGCGTGTTTGGGGTCGATTTGCTTGCTGTCCAGCGTGTGCGTGGGCTCTAGCAGCACCGCATTGACGCCGTCGACGCTGTCAAAGGTAACAAAGCCGAAGCCGCGAGGCCGGCCAGTAGCGGGGTCACGCATGATAGTGCAGTCGAGGATATTGCCGTATTTCGAAAAATAGCTGCGAAGCTTTTCTTCGTCCGTTTCCCAGCTCAGACCACCAACAAACAACTTACTACAGTTAGAAATAGATATTGTTTTTTTTGGCGACATTATCAATTGTATTATCAAAAAAAAAGTCAGAAAACAACGATACAGTGCATAAATTTAAATTTTTTTTAAAAAAAAAAACTCGATAAAAGAAGGTTTTTATAGAAAACATTCCAAACGCCAAATAGTAAACACATATACATGCATACATGCTTTTTTTGCATGATAATTCCATCAAATAGCGATGAGATAACAAGCAATTCATTGTAGAAAACCAATAAAAAAGAAAAATAGAAAAATAAAAGTAGTACAAACCCTTAAAAATACAAAAAAAATATGTGAAAAATTCAAAAAGGTTGAAAAAAGGACTGCAAAGCAAAAAAAAAACAGAAGAAAATGGAAAAGAGCGATATAATAAACAGCTAGCAATGTACATAAAACAGAGGCTTCTTTTAATTACCAAAAAAAAGCCAAACTTACCCTTCGTCTTTGTTGCTGGAGGACTGCTGAGGCATATTGCCAAAGTTATTGTTATTGCCATCGCTGTATCCGCCGTAGGCATCAGGGCCATTGCTGGCTTCAGCATTTGTGGAATCACCGCTGCCCTGGGGAATCTGCAATGACTGGTTATCGTCGTAGAGTGGGTTGCTCTCATATGCGCCGTAGAGAGCGCTCTCGACGTCGGCAACGCTAGCAGCAGGGTCGTCGTAGATGGAGCTGCCCTCTGCGTTCGATGGATAGGCCATCTTTTTCGATACTCTTGGTTAGATACGCTGTAGACTGGAAGCCAAAGCCGTGTGGTGCTGTGGAAAAAGCAACAAAAGAAAAGACTCAGGCGAGATTGAGCGCGGATATAAAAACTACAGGCACTAGTGTGTGGTTCTTGTCAATGCTAGAGGCTTTGCCAGTACGTGTCGTGAGAGAGCCCTTTGAGAAATCTTGGCACAGTGTTTCCGTTTATTTTCTCTTTATTTTTCTGCTGCAAGCAGATAAATTGGTCAAATAGAAAAAAAGTAGTGTAAAAAGGTCAATAAAAATAAATAAAAAAATTGTGGAAAGAAAGAGAGAGAAAAAAGAAAAGAAAAGAAAAGAAAAGAAAAAGCATCCGAAAAATCTTTTATATTGATTTATTTTTTATTTTAGCTTGCCTCATCCCCATTCTTTTGTCCAATGACTGCAGGACTCGGATTCACAGTCTCGACCAGCAAAAGGTGATCCATCACCATCGCTCAATCAATCAGCAGCAGGCGAAGCAGAGCTAGAAAGATAGATGCTGTTGTGGCTGGCTTTCGCAGCATCTACACTATTTTGTTTGTCTTTTTTTTGAAGCTTTCTTTTTATTTGCAAAAATATTAGCACACTGAATGCAGGCTCTACAATGAGCAAGAACAGCGCCAGGTTTCGGAAGACGCTGGGCCTGAAGGATCCCCGCGCAGCCAAGCGAAGACGGCTTAGCGCGCTTTCCAACGGCAACGACGGCACAGACAAGAACGAGGTCGAGGCAATCGTGGCAGACGCGCTGTTGGGCGATGTGCACTTCTTCGAGGTCAAATGGAAGGGATACTCGCTGAGCGACACAACATGGACGACCAAGAACGACCTGAAGAACTGCGAAAGGATTTTGAACGAGTACATGCGGCGGCGCAAAAAGAACACAGCGGATCTAAGCGCGTTCTACCTTTTGTTGCAGGACGCGCGGACAAACATCATCACCGTGGCCAACACGGTGGACGCAGTGGGGAGCCCCGAGAACTTCACGTACATTGATGAGAACATACTTTCGGAGCAGATCCCGCGGCCGTGCACGCCATTGTTTACGTGCGCATGCAAGGACCGGTGCAGGAGCGACTGCGGGTGCGTGCGCGAGCAGTACTACGATAACAATGGGCTTGTGGCCGTTGACCCGAGCGTGCC
Organism: Coemansia asiatica; assembly: GCA_027478445.1. NCBI lineage: Eukaryota > Fungi > Kickxellomycota > Kickxellomycetes > Kickxellales > Kickxellaceae > Coemansia > Coemansia asiatica. The sequence continues at coordinate 61,994 of JANBOH010000037.1, forward strand.
GCTGATGGAGTGCGGACCGCTATGCGCGTGCGGTGACGACTGCGTGACACGCGTGGTGCAGAAGGGGTCCGACGTGCGGTTCTGCATCTTCCGTACGCGCGATAAAGGATGGGGCGTGCGCACGCGCCAGGTGATCCGCAGAGGCGCGTTTGTGGCCGAATACGTGGGCGAGGTCATCACGTTCGAGGAGGCCGAGCGACGCGCCATCCTGGATGCTGAGCAGGGCATCACGTATATCTTTGACCTGGACAAGTCGTTTCCCGCTGGCGAAGTCGCTGACTTCTCGATCGATGCAAAGACACATGGTAACGTGTCGCACTTTTTTAACCACTCGTGCGACCCAAACATGGAGATCAGGCAGGTCTTTGTCGAGCATCGCGACCCGCGCCTGCATCGTTTGGCCTTCTTTGCCGTCAGAGACATCGACCCCGACGACGAGCTTACTTTTGACTATAACCCCAGCAGAGGATCTCGAAGCGACTCGAGCACTGAGTGCCGCTGCGGCGCGCTCAACTGCCGCGGCTACATCTAGTGTTTCATTAACTCAAATAAAAGATATATTTATATGGTCAAGTGCTCGACAAAATGTCTTTTTTTTTATTCATAAACCAAACCAGTCAGTCAATAGACTTGCTACTTGCTGCTGCGCTCGATCTTGTCCGCCAGCGCCTGGAGCTACAAGCACTCAAAATACGAAAAGAAAAGGACGAAAGAGCGGGAAAGGCTTCAGCTCGAGTGAGTGAGTACGCTTGTGTCTGCCAAAAAAGAAAAATGATAGAGCCTTGAATGGGATGAGATACTTACCATGTCCTCGTTTCTGCGGGCGCAAAGCTACAATTTACACAAAGAGCCATTTCTTTTTTGTCGTTTAGTTGACGCTGTCTTTGGATTCGCACAAACCCCGTGGCTCTTTTTTTTTTTGCAAAAAACAACAGACGACGACCAGCACCTGGCCCGTCTATCCAGCACAGGAATATCAATTTTTGGGCGCTTACCTTGACGTCCTCTGTCGAGATTTTGGCCCGTTTGGCATGCTTTGCAAAGCATTCGAGATCGGCACCAAGGATTTCTACTTTAAAAAAAATCGAAAAGCTTTTAGCAGCTCATTTCCTTTTGACTTCTGTCCTTTGTCTTTGTATTATACTGTATGCTGGTCTGAGTACCGCGCTTTTTTAAAAAGGAAAATCCCTACATCGCTAGACACAGCAGCTCTTACCTGCTTGTGAGAAAACGACCTGGCTCAGCGCATCGACAAAGGTAGGCGAAAACCGCGTTCCGTTTTTATGCTCTACAACACACACAGAAACAAATATACCAAAAAAAGTGTGTTCAGCTTGGGATGCAGAACCTGTTTTGCAACAATCTTTTTTTCTATCTGGGTCTTACCATCGTGGCTACACAGCTGGGCGACTGCAAACCACATGGCTGACCGGGCGCTGGTGCTTTCGGTATTCATTTGCAGCCTCTAGTTGCGTGTAAAAAAGAAAGGACGATCCTTGACAAGTAAAAAATAGAAAAAAAAGGTCGTTTGGGAGAGAAAAGGTGCAGACGACATTGGGTGTTTTTTGTTCGTGCGCTGTCCAAGCCTTGAGAGGCTCAATAAAGAATAAATGCCTGCTGCCGCGCTGATTGGCCCACAGAGCGCAGACTGATTGACTGCCTTTTGCGATTGCGAACAAAGCCTCACTTTCTGCCTCTCCTTTCATTTGCTGGCAAAGCAGACCACGACGACACACACAAACCGTCGGGCGCTGTCTGTGGTCAACAAGGACGAATGAATAATGGCCCCTCCCCCACGGACGGTCTGCCAAGAGCCTGGTCGCGACATTGGCTGGCAGCTGGCCCCAAAAAAAATAGTAACAACGCTAGTGTATAAAAAGAGGACGGCGTTGGCGACGTCAAAGGCGTTCAGCGACTAAGCAGAAGTGAGCGCATTTACGAAGGGCGCGCCAGAACGCAGTGCTTTAGCCCGAACCCAGTCAACAGGCCACACTTCAAGCCGTTCTAAGCTGGGTCGCCTTTATCTAGCAACACTTGCTAATGCTGGCTAATGCTGATGCTGGCAATCGCCCACCGCTTGTGGCCTTTTTTATTCGCCACTCTTTCTCCTTCGAGTCTCTCGTTTCAAGGCTTTACATGCACTTTGCTTGTCTTTGTTCTCTCTTTTTTTCCTTCCAAACTTTGGCGTGTTTCTTTTTAGATTTTTTCAACCTGCTCTTTTGTGTTTTTTTACCTCTTTGTTGGTTTGCCACCTTTTTGCCAGCTGATAGCTCCCTTTTTATCTTTATTATTTTTTCTTCTGTTCATCTGCGTTTAATTTCTTCGCATCTTTTTTAATTTACTTTTTATACTTTTTTGTATGTTGTTTTGAATCAACTATTCTTTTCTTCTCCAGTCTCTATCTTATTCCCTCAAACCTTTTTTTTATTATTTTCTTTCTCCGAGATATTGGAAAAACAGTCGCAGTCGTGTTGAAAAAAAAGTATCTGTAAAAAAAGCGTTCTACACGTAGGTCACCCGAAATAAAAACCAAAGGCAAGATCTCTAGAGCTGTCAATAACAGTGCAGGTACCACTATTGGATAGCTCGCTGTTTTATTTATTTGCAAACTATTATAACACGGTGTTGAGCTTGTTGTGCGGAAATGGAGAAATCGAGCATGGTTTACAAACAAGGCTTTATCTTGCTCAAGGAGTCATGGATGTGGTCTCGGCGGTGGGCTGTGCTTAGAGGAGATACTCTTTCTTTTCACAAAAACGAGGTACGTAATCTTACCTTTTTATAAGGTTCCTTTTCTTTATTTTTCGGATCCATATCTGCCCATTTTTCATGTGTTTTCCTATATGAGTCTTTTTTTTATCTGGTTTCATGTTTTTTTTATCACCGTGCTTTCTGTGTGTGATACATGACTATCTATCCATCCATCCACACACATACACATGTACACATATACACATTTATATGCCTTGATATCTTTCTTCTTTTACGGAATGCACGCAAATGCTGCTTTATTCGACACGCGGACTACATGTGTATTTCTTTTTTTGGCTATCCTTTTTTGCTTGTTTCTTGCTAAGAAAAAATTCGGCCTGTGTTGTACCATGCTATACTTCTAATCAATTTAATGAAGCGAATACAGCCTTTTTCCCCCTCGCTCTATATGATGTCTATCATCACAGTCCTGCTATTATTTGGGTTTTATTTGGTGTTACTGTTTACACTGAAAAGCGCAAAAAAGAAAAAGAAAAAGCAGAAATAAAGTTCCGCTTTTCCTGACTTTTTTTTTTGCACTACTACCTCTACCTCTTGCATTCAGTCTTTTTTGACGCATGAATAGCTTGCATACTTTTCTTTTGTTTCTGTTATTGTGTTTATTTGTTTTCTGTAAGAGATGGGTTGCTCATGCAAATCCACCTCCACCCCCAGAGTTTCTCACTCTCTCTCTCTATTGGCCTTTTATTTATAAAGGAAGAGAGAAGAAGCTCTAGTAGAATTGAGTTTTTAGACAGAAGCCCAATCCACCACGACATGCACCCTAAAGCATCTACAGATATATATGCTAATCACACAGCCCGACTTTATCACACCCCCTTTTATACATATAACAACGTAGAAACTGATCTCGGCTACAGCACTGATTATACTCAAAGATGTGCACAGCGTGAGCCGGTCCGACATGAAGCAGTACTGCATCGAGATCAAAACAAAGGAGCGCGACTACTACATCCAGTGCTCCAGCGACGACGACCTGTACTCGTGGCTGGACTTGATATATGGGAACTGCCCGTTGTTCAGCAATGTCTCTCAGCCATCAAACTTCCATCACCAGGTGCACGTCGACTTTGATCCCGTTAGCGGCATGTTTATCGGTCTTCCCGACAAGTGGGCAAAGCTTCTGCAGTCTTCCAACATCACGCAGCAGGATTATGCGCAGAATCCACAGGCTGTGCTGGATGTTCTCGAGTTTTACACTAAAAACAACGGTGACAACTCTATGGCTTCGGCCTCTGCGAACAAGATGGCTGGCCTGGTAGCCGCTGGCCCATCGAGAGCATCGCCACAGGAGTCCTTGAGCGGTGGTGGTGGCACTTATTCGGTAAGTCTTTAATATGGCAATTTCATGTTTTTCCGTGTTTGTTTTCCACGTTCTATTGTGACTAGACAAACTACTTTGTACTAAGCACATACAAAAGCTCATATCATCTATTTTTCTTTTTCCTGTCAATTTTTTTTTGTTATTTAGAGACACGGCTCATCTGCTACAAACAAGCCTCTGCCCCCGATGCGACCCGAGCCCCCAGCAAACTTTAATCTGCCAAGAACCAAGGCCGAGGCCATCAAGGAGGCCCAGCTGCGGAAGCAGATGACCGACGGCATGGGCAGCATGGGCATAAGCAGGGCGAGCAGCAGCGGCAACAGCTCGCTGACCCTCAACGGCAACGGTGCAGGATCTAAGCGGCAGTCTGTGTCTGTCGCGCACCTCGTTGGTCACAGCAAGCCAGCGATCCCCATTTCTGGCAACGGCAGCATCAGCAGCAGCAAGAGCCACAAGAACAATGGCACTAGCAGCACCATCGGCAGTGGAAGCAGTACTGGAAATGGCGGGGCAAGCCTGGCGTCGACATGGAGGCAGAACGGAGAGTCGCTTGCTGGCGACAGCGGCAGGTCTCAGATGACAAAGACACAGTCTAAAGCCAAGGAAGATGCGCTGGCCGCTCTTGTTGGCAAGGCCGAGGCCACGCCGCCGCCAAAGCCCAAGAAGGAAGTCCGCTTATCGACGATGACAGAGTCGCAGATCATGTCCAGATTGCGCTCTATCGTGTCGCGAGACGACCCCAAGGTGCTCTACAGCAAGGTGAAGAAGATCGGCCAGGGCGCATCGGGCAATGTCTATATGGCTCGGTCGATCAGAAGCGGCGAGCTGGTGGCCATCAAGCAGATGGATCTGTCCAAGCAGCCGCGCAAGGAGCTTTTGGTCAACGAGATCCTGGTGATGAAGGAGTCGCGCCATGCAAACATTGTCAACTTTATCGAGGCGTTCTTGCTCAACTCGTCTGATCTGTGGGTCGTCATGGAGTACATGGAAGGCGGTGCGCTGACCGATGTCATCGACAACAACAAGATGAACGAGATGCAGATCGCCACCGTGTGTCGCGAAGTGTGCCGTGGTCTGAACCACCTGCACAAGCAGGACATTATTCACCGCGATATCAAGTCTGACAACGTTCTTTTGGGCGAGGACGGCCAGGTCAAGATCACAGACTTTGGCTTCTGCGCTAAGCTTTCCGAGCAGCGCAGCAAGCGCGCAACCATGGTAGGAACGCCGTACTGGATGGCACCCGAGGTAGTCAAGCAGAAGCCATATGGTCCCAAAGTCGATGTGTGGTCGCTTGGAATCATGGTTATCGAGATGATCGAGAGCGAGCCGCCGTACCTGGACGAGGAGCCGCTCAAGGCGCTGTATCTGATTGCAACCAATGGCACTCCGGCGCTTAAGCGTCCGGAAACGCTTAGCAGGGAGCTCAAGGGATTCCTGGCAGAGTGCCTGTGCGTCGATGTGCAGAGCCGTGCGACGATGGAAGAGCTTTTGTCGCAAGAGTTCTTGCTCAAGAAGGCTCAGTCGCTCAAAATCCTGGTTTCTCTATTGTCGGGAAGCCGGTGAATGAATGATTTATTTATTTGTTTTTTGTTTAAAAATACCGAACAGCAGCAACAACAGCAGCAGTAACAGCAACAACCGAAAAAGAATGGTTTTTCTTTATTGTCTTTGTTGCTCTTTGTTGTAGTTGTTGTTTTTTTAATACTTTGTTGTTATTAATCTTTTTTTTCCATTAAAATTTCTCCCTTCTTTTTTTTTTTACTTGCACTTTTTGCGCTCTGTGAAAAGATCAAGGCAACAATGATATACTCGACTCTGATCGCTGGACCTTTTCTTTATGTGTCAGGACTTTTTTGAACATCAGAACCAGCAGCTGATTTGATTGGACGTCTCGTCTGGTCTTGTCATGCACTTTTTGTTATTTTTTTTTTGCTTGTGCACTTTTTTTTGTTAGTTTTTATTTTCCTGTTCCATTAAATTATTTATTTTTCACTCATAAAATTACAGTTGCAAAAAAATACACCTAGTCTTGTTTTCATAGACATATATATTTGCTAATTCTCAATCAAAATTTTGTCTTTGCAACTAGATTATAGTCGAAAATGTCGGGACCTGAGGAATGGCTGGAAATAGTGCGCAAATGCGATTGTCTTTCGGAGGCAGATGTCAAAAAGCTGTGTGAACGCGTAAAGGAGCTTTTGATGGAAGAGTCGAATGTGCAGCCGGTGCAGACACCAGTTACAGTCTGCGGAGACATCCATGGGCAGTTCTATGACGTGCTGAAGCTCCTGCGGGTAGGCGGCGAGCCACCAGAGACCAACTATATATTTATGGGTGACTTTGTAGACCGCGGATACTACAGCCTAGAGACATTTACTTTACTGATGTGTCTGAAGGCGCGGTGGCCGGACAAAATCACGCTCTTGCGTGGCAACCATGAGAGCAGACAGATTACGCAGGTATACGGATTCTACGACGAGTGCCATATGAAATACGGTAACGCCAATGTATGGAAATACTGCTGCCAGGTATTCGATTATCTGACATTGGCAGCCATCGTCGATGGACGCGTTTTGTGTGTCCATGGGGGGCTTTCGCCTGATTTGCGGACTCTGGACCAGATGCGAACAATCCAGAGATGTCAGGAGATCCCGCATGACGGGCCGTTCTGCGATCTGATGTGGTCGGATCCCGAGGACATCGATAGCTGGGCTGTCAGTCCGCGTGGAGCCGGATGGCTTTTTGGAGCACGCGTCACCGATGAGTTCAACCATGTCAATGGGCTGACGCTTATAGCGCGTGCGCACCAGCTTGTCCAGGAAGGATACAAGTTTATGTTTCCTGAGCGCAATCTGGTAACTGTCTGGAGCGCACCCAATTATTGCTACCGCTGTGGCAATGTGGCTAGCATCCTGAGGATCGAAGAGGATCTCGAGATCACTGATGACTCGTTCCAGATCTTCCAGGCTGTGCCTGACAAGGAGCGAATAGTTCCTCCGCGGATACCTGGATCCATGGGCGGCGGCGGCAGTGGTGGCGGCATTGGTGGCCAGTACTTCCTTTAGAGAATGACTCGGTAGAATTCTTTTTTTATAAAAAGCAAATTGGAACTGGTGGGTCCTGCTCCTTTTTTATGGTTCTAAAGTTTGTCTTTCCTCCTTTCTTTTTTTCTCTTTCTATATTTGCGTGTACTGATTAAATATCTTTTTTTTTGCCAACCACAAAGTTTTTATGTGTGTATGTAGGTATGTATGCTTGTGTCATGTTGATGAAGTGGGTGTGAAAGAGCTGAACAGCGTTTGCTCTGTGCTCTGTCCAAGAATGAGCCATTTTGCTTCCAAGGCAACAACTGGATCCGAAGCCACACATGATAACACTTATACTCTCTCACATACACATATACTCTCTCATATACACATGCACCGGGTCCAAAGAAAATACGCAAGCCAGATAATGGAGGCTTAGAAAAGATGGCCGTCGCTACTCATAGTAAAGAAAGCATCGTCGGCCCTTCATTTGCAGTCACGATCCTCTTGGTTCTTTTTATTTTTTTTATTTTTTCTCACATTTCGTCTTTTGCTTTGCTCTTTATCCTTCTTCCAGATCACCTGTTTTAACTTTACTTCGACTGCCTTTTTTTCTTTTTCTTTTCGTCTTTTTTTACTTTGCTTTTACTTTTATTATATAAAATAAACCGTCCACTTTTTCTTTTTTCTTTTTTTCTTTTCTTTTCTTTTCTTGTTCTTTTCTTTATTTTCTCAAAGCAGCTTTTGAGGCCAGCGTTAATACAAACTCTTTATATATATATATATATATCCTTTATACACGGAAATTAAAGCTTGTGGAGTCGATTCCTGCTATTTAGCTCCCTTTTTCTGTTCATTACTGGCATATATTCCGAGTTTTATCTGCTCTCCACATTTCTTCTTTTTCTTCTTTATCTTTCATAAATTTCTGAAGTGTATATCTTTTTTATTTTATTTTTCTCTTGTCAAACATTTGTACTTTACTGGACCAAGTATCTTGATCATGGCATCTACACTCAAGCGTGGAATGGGAAAGCTCAGTCAGGTAATGCATCTAGAGGAAAACTAATGTCTTTATTCAACGACAATGCTTGCTGCTTCTGCTTATTCAGTTGACGTGGCTTTAAATAGCAAAATAAAATCACAATTTTTTTATTAAACTAAATTTCCTTATTGTTTCTCTATGATCTGCTTTTAGATGACAGGTGAGCTTCTGAAGTTTGATAGCTCTTCAAAGGACACGCTCGGCGAGCTGGAGACCGAGATTAAAAACAGGCAAAACGGTGCAGAAAATATCCATGCCGCACTGCTTCTGTATACCAACCATCTTTTAAAAAAATGCGACTCGACCGACAATTCCAAGCAGAAGCTGCACTTGCTGGAAAACCTGGGCTCGTCCATGTTCCGCCTCGGTGCAAGCCTGCCTCCGGACTCTAGATACGGTAAGTGCCCAAGCTGTTCAGATACACGCTTCTTTGTTTCCTCGTATTTAATTTTTTTCTTCTCTCTTCTCCCTCTTCTCCCTTCTCCACACTTGCAAAAAGGAAAATAAACGAAACATGGCCCGGATTTTCGGAGTTTGCTTTTTCAATTCTCACTGTGCTGATAAAACACACATGCTAGCGTGCGTGATTTACTGTCATGCTGGTTTTTTTCAGTCTGTGGAGCAAATAAAGCAGTGAAAATACAGACGAAATATTTTCTTCGACTTTTGTACGCATATTCTTTCTTTTCATCTTATTGTTCAGGTTGGTTGGTTTGGCTGTCAATTGCAAGAAGCACAGATCACACGTCATATTGCAATCCCTCCTCTCCCTCTTCTGGCCTTTTTTTCGTGCATGCATGCTTTGACGCAAGCAAATATTTTCTTGCAATTTTGTTCAAGGAAAAAGCTCAATGATAATAAAGTAGCAAAAAAATGCAGATAATGTCGCTTGCAATCTAAATTTTCACTCGCTATACCTACTGTAGGCAAGGTGATCGAGCAGTATGGCCAGGTTGTCGAGCGGCTGAACGATCTCCAGCTGCAGTTCGTCACCAAGACCAAGGATAAATGGCTTTCTGGTCTTCAGCGCAGCATCGACGACTTCAAGGAGTGCCAGTCCATGCAGAAGAAGCTGGAAAAGAACCGTAGCGATTACGAGTCCAAGAGCGCCAAGCTCAGCAAGAACAGCAAGGAGAACGTTGCTCTTGAAGACGAAGTGCGCGTTGCTCAGGTTCGCTACGAGGACACCTACGAGGATGTCACTCGTCGCATGCTGGAGATGAAGGAGGGCGACCACGATGGCCTGGTCGAGCTCTATTCCTTCTATGAGGCACAGGTTGCTTATCACAGGAGCTGCAGCGAGCAGCTCGAGCGCATGCGCGGTCTGTTTGAGGAGAATCTTCGTGCTAAGCGCACCCCGGTTCCTGAGCATCTTGCAAACAGCGGTGCTGGCGCACTGGAAGGTCGTCGGTCGGGCATGGCGCTTAAGGGCAGCGACAGAAACGGCTCTGCACGCGCACCCGTTCCCTTTGGCGGCCATTCGCACACGCAGTCGCTTTCGCGCACGTCGTCTGCCAGGACTACTCCGCTGGCACACCACCGTCGCAATGGAAGCGCTCAGGTAACTGCTGATTCAGAGGACAAGTCGTATGGCGAGATCTCTCCGTTTGAGGACAGCCGCGACCCTGCACGCCAGCCTCCACAGTTTGGCCGTGTGCAAAGCGACATCACCTCGAATCTGAAAAAGGCCGTGCCCTCTGTCGCGCCACGTCGCCATGCTCCTCCTCCGCCAGCGCCAGCGCGCAGTGCATTGCGGGTGCTGCGTCGTGCGATCTACAAGTTTGATGCCGAGGTTGGCGAGCTAGCCCTGAACAAGGGCGACATTATCGAGGTCACTGAGAAGCTAGATGAGGGATGGTGGAACGGAAAGGTCGTATTTTCTGTCTCTGACAACCGCGTTGATCCACAGGGCGTAAGAAGCGGTCTTTTCCCAACTAACTATACAGAGGACTGCACAGAAGCCGATATTCCGTCTCCCGCATCTGCAAGAACGCCTGCTTATCGCTCGCAGACGTATACTCGATGATTTTGCCCTGTTTCATTGAATTTTGAGATTTCGTATCATAGAGACAATAGTTCCTCTCTTACAAAGAGTTTTTCTTTTTTTTTATTTTTATTTTTGATTTTCATAAATTAAATGCGATAAAATGTATAGATTCGCTGTTTCTGAAGACCGGTCGATTACTTGTCTTTTGCACCGTTGTACTTTTTATTATCAATAAAATAAATATTTGGCTAAACAAATTGTTTAGGGATCGACAGTTTTTTCATTTTAGTTTTTTATAGACCAAAAAATGTTGGGGGTGCATGTAAGCAAAGCACCTTGAGCAACAACGAAAAAAAAAATCGAGATGTAAGATAAAGAGAAACTTGCTTCATTTTAATCCACTGCATCCATCGTTTTTGTATGTATATTTATCAATAATTGATCCAAGACCAACAAAATAATGATCCAGTCAAGCACTCCAGAAAGCGTGATTTCTGATGAGGATAAGACAAAATGCGCATCTGAACGGCAACAAGACGAGCCGCCCATGATGGACTGCTTGCTTGCCGGCGACACGCTGCAAACAGACTCATTCGACGCTCAAATTATGGTATCCTCTGCTGTTTCACAAGTAGACGATATCGAGCTACCGTCGCTTACCTTTAGAGTGTTGCTGTTGGGGACCATTTTCTCATGTGTCTTGGCATTTATCAACATCTACTACTGGTTTCGCAGCAACGCCATCACTCTGGGAATATCCGTTGTCCAGCTCCTCAGTCTTCCCTTAGGGTGGCTGCTTTCCAAGACGCTGCCCAAGCGAGTATTCAGCTTATTCGGCATGCGCTGGTCAATGAATCCAAGTCCATTTAGCGTCAAAGAGCATGTTCTTATAAGCATCTTTGCTAATGCAAGCACAGGCACCGCCTATGCCCTGGATATTGTGGTCGCTAGAAAGTTCTGGATCGGGCCACCTCTGTCATATGGTGCCAGCTTACTGCTGGCATTGACTTCGCAGCTGATAGGTTACAGCTTCAGCGGTCTGTTCCACAGGCTCCTCGTTGTGCCCGATGCCATGGTATGGCCATCGACACTTGTCAATGTAACTCTTTTTCAAACACTTCAGTCGACGTTGCCCAAAACTCACCACTATTCAAAGCAAGGACCACTTAACAAGGATAAAGATGTCAGTGATGCTGAAAGTACCACAAATGACAGTCAGAAAAATGATGAGCAGAAAAAGAAACGGTGGAGCAGCTCGCGCTTGAAGCTCTTCTGGATAGCATTTTCCTTAAGCTTTGCCTGGTATTTTGTGCCAGGATGGGTGTTTCCAACGCTAACTATGCTGCCGATTCTCTGTTTTATTGCACCAAACAACATATATGCAAATCAGCTAGGCGACGGATACCACGGATTAGGCATGCTTGCCCTGACTCTTGACTGGTCGACTATATCCAATGTATACACCGGATCACCACTAGCGACCCCATGGTTTGCAGCATGCAACTTATTTGTCGGATTCGTGCTTGTTATGTGGATCATCGCTCCGATTGCATACTATTCTAACGCGTGGGATGAAATGACGCTTCCGATATACACAAACACTTTGTTTACTGCCGAGGGAACCGAGTACAACGTGTCCAGGGTGCTTGGAGACGGGCGTCTTGATCTCCAGGCCTATGCGGAGTATGGCCCGATGCGCATGAGCCTGCAGTTTCTTTTGATGTACGGGTTCTGTTTTATGGGCATCACTTGTCTGTTGACACATGTGGTTCTCCATCACGGCCCGAGTCTCTGGAAAACAATAAGCCATATTCGCAAATACAATGCTGATACTGTTAATGGCAGAACAAGTAACAGTACTGAATCTGACCCTTCGTTGCATCTGCAGGTTCCAGCATCATGGTATCTGGCTATATTCGTTGCTACCATTGCCATGGGCATAGTCAGCTGCCAAGTATTCGATCTGCTTCCCTGGTATGGATTTATCTTAGCCATTGCTCTAGCTGCACTGCTGACACTGCCAGTCGGCTTGGTCGAAGCAGTATCCAACTTCCAGTATGCCTTGGGCGTAATCACAGAGCTGATTGCAGGCTATATATGGCCTGGCCAGCCCACATTCAACGCGAGCTTCAAGATGTTTGGATACATTACTATGAAGCAGGCACTTATGCTGACAAGGGACCAGAAGCTAGGCCGGTACATGAAGATTCCGCCCAAACATGTGCTTATCTGCCAAATCTTAGGCACCGTCATAGCAGTATTTGTGCAGCTCAGTACTGCGTTCTGGCTGATGAACACGGTCGAGAATATCTGCACCGACAAGGGATTCCCCTTTACCTGTCGCCAAGGCCGTCTGTTCTATTCGACAATGGTAATCTGGGGCGTTATCGGACCGCAGAGACAGTTTGCAGGCAAATACAGCGTGCTATACTGGATGTTCCTGGTCGGCATCTTTCTGCCAATTCCATTCTGGATACTCAAAAAACGATATCCGCGAAGCAGCATCTGGCGGCATGTCAATGTACCTGTTGCCCTGACATACATTGGCTATATGCCTAATGCGCCAACGCACAATTTTGTCATGTTTACTGCGTTCTGCTTTGTGTTCAACTATCTGCTGTTAAAGTACAGGAGCGGGTGGTGGCAGAAATACAATTTTGTTTTGACTGCGGCTCTGGATAGCGGTCTGGCTATTTCTGGAATCGTTGGATACTTCGCTTTGCAAAATGTAAAGCCATTGTGGTGGGGAGCACAGGCTCACTGTCCGCTAAGTACGCAGCCATTCTCATCTAAATAGCCAATTAACTAAAAAAAAATGATTTTATGTTTAAAAGCAAACACACTAAAAAAAAAGATATTTCCTTTTTTTTTATTTCGATTTAGACTTGGTCTTCTTTTTCTCGTCATCCCTGGGTTTTTGCATATCCTTGCTCTCCTTTAAAGCGGCGGGTTCAGCATTCCATAGCCAGACAGCGCTGAGGGCAAGAAAGCCGAGCACCATGACCAATGACCCAGTGTAATATGGATAAGCAGCAGTGAGAAACCGGGGATATCCATCGTGACGTAGAGGCCAAATAGCCACAGTATCCTGGACATCGACATTAGAATAACCAGTGCGCTTGTAATTGACCCTAAAAGTAAACGTGCCATAGCGATCAGGCAGCCTAATATGGCCATGATAAGTGGCAGCAGTAGCAGAAGAATCAGATGTTTGTGTACGGTTGAGAGTAACGCGAATATATGGATCAAGCATGATGGCCTCGAACTGCACGTCGTCTGCCTTGTATGGATGCCATTTATCGTTGTTGTAAACCGATAGATCAATCTCGTAGACCATGTCGTTAGTGATAAGATAGTGGTCTGGTTGCTCGCCGGTCGATAAAAGATAATGCCGATGGTTTGATTCGCGCAAGACTGACTTTTCCTGGAATACCCATTTTGAAATGCTCTCTACAAAAGGCGCGTTGCCGCTTTCAGTTCGCTTAAAAAGAGGATCGGAGAACAGGGCTGTGCTGCCTGAAAACGCTACTCGCGCGTTGTTGCGGGTCTGGAACACGCTGACCAATCCGACAGATTTGCCGCTAAGAGGCATATCGTCGACAGCGGCAGATCTTATGTTTCCGTCCTTATCGACCTCTGTTTTGCCCGAATACGTCGTGGTGGATCCGACCAGCAAGGGGATCAATAGCGGGTTTTTGGCCTGGTATCTATGAGCAATGCCCTTGTAAAACACAGGCAATGATGCGTTTGTACCGCTACCGCCAGTCAATATCTCGGGAGACAGCACAGCAGGAACCTTGGCAAGATTGGTAGCAGCAATAAGCCTATGATCTGTTTGATTATTCTGCTCGGCAAACTCTGAATGATCAATAGCCCAAGAGCCGCGAGGCTCAAAGTCAATACCAAATTGCTTGCCAAGCTTACGGTGAAAATCGCTGAGCTCGCTGGACACAGCTACCAAGAGATTGCCGCCGTCATTGACAAACCGCACAAAGTCTTGCGGCGTCAGACCTCCGCCCATTTTTTTCGCTGCTGGTGCCAGCAGTATCGCGTGGTCGAATAAGCGCTCGCCGTCTATTTGTAGAGACACCGATGTGTTGGATGCTGCGCTTAGGGAGAGGTCGAAGCCGCGGGTCTTGAGGGAGTCGAGGAACCGGCTGTAGTGTTTGGCTGACTCTAGTTTTGGAACTAGCACGAGAACGCGGTCGCCTACGGACGATTTTGCTTCCACTGTGCCTATCCATACGCTGCTCAATAATAGAAGCGTCCCGAGTAACGCCAGCAGGTTCATTTTTTTATTTGACTGTAGTCGATGAGAACTAAAAAAAAAAATAATTAAAGTGGATGAAGTGGATGAGGTAAACAAAAAGAAGAGACTGGGAAAAAATGATTAATGAGCAACAACTAGAGGCTTGAAAAGTAAAAAAAATAAAAATAAACAAGAGCAAAATCTGAGAAAGTACAGTGAAATCCTGCCACGTCGGACAGAAAACATTGAAACTGACCCAGCACAAAATATTTATCTGTTCGTATTTTTTTGTTTTTAATTTCTTGTCTTTCAGTAATCTCGATTTGTAGAAAAAAAGATATATTTTCTAGCCTTAAATTTTAATTTTGCTTTAGTAAGAGAGTATATCTCCATTTCGATATACACTTTTTTTTCTACACGCAATGCTCAGCAGCATTTCGTTATCAAAGGCGGCACTGAGCGTCACACTGGCGCTATCTGGCCTGAGCTCAGTCGCATTTGGACTGTTTCCAGATGAGGCCGGGCGAATCGACTGGCACCGCGCGCAGATAGGAGCACCAACCAAGCTTATCCCATACATGTTTAACGCGACCAACATGGGCATATTCGCGATAACCAGCCGCAACACACTGGCATCTTTGGACCCATCAAACGGCGAGATCTTCTGGAGACAGGTCTTTGACTCTGACGAACCCATCAAGGCACTGCGGGTGCGTGATGGCCTGGTGCTGACGCTATCAGGGAACAGCGAGTCGCATGTGCGTGTTTGGGATGCCTCTAGCGGTAGTCTGGCCTGGGGATTTTCGCAGCCGCCGGATGCGAACTTTAGGAGGGGCAGCGGTGCAGCAGAGTTTATCGAGGGCTCGGGGGACGCCGTGGCTGTTGTTGGCGACTCGTTTGTGCGGCTGACCCCTGAGCAGAACACGCCTGTATGGGAATTGCCGCTTAACGCGACGGCCTCGTACAAGCGCATCGTGGTGGGCGAGAAGACTGCGTTTGTTGTGGGCGATGCCAGACCGACCAAGAAGAAGCCGCAATCAAGGCTGCAGGTGGTCGAGGTCGATCTGGAGACGGGCGCAGTGGTGCAAAAGTACCAGTTTGCCAATGAGCAGGCCATGGGTTCTGACAGACTGGTGTTTTTGCAGTCCAAGGAGTACGGCAACTATGTGGTGTGGCGCGAAAAGAAGAGCATCGTGTGGTTTGTGCATCGTCTGGGCATGCATGAGCCCGAGTGGGAGCTGTACCATGCAAAGCTGGTTCAGGTCGAGCTGATGCCCGAGGACATGCTTACATCGACGCTGCATGAGGTTGATTTTGATCCGGCGCTCAACCAGGATCTGCCGCGGTTTGCAATGACGTACCAGAAAGACGGTAAGACAAAGACTGTAGTTGTCGAGATGTTCCTCAAGGGCGACTCGCAGCAGCTGGAGATGCGCAAGGTCGCTGGGTTCCGCTCGGACGGCGCGGTGCTTGGAAGCTGCGGCATTGCGTGGCCAAAGGGCCACAAGGCTGTTGGTGCCCACTCTGAGCGCGCAGTTGTCGCTGTACGGTCTTCTGCAGCAGACGATGTCTCGTGGCGCTTGTACACCGACGGCAAGACGCCGATGCATATGGGTAAGCTCGTTTACGACAGGGACACTTATGGGCCGGTGGTCTCTGCCGTGCCCTATTATGTGGACAGCGAGCCCCGCGTGCTTATCCAGACCAGCGGCGGTCTTTTGGCTGCGCTGGCACAAGGAAGCAATGCGCCCGTGTGGTTCCGCGACGAGTCGCTGGCACATGCCGCAGACATGGCGTTCCTGGAGCTTGCTGCGCCGGTGTCCTCTGCAGAGTACGCGGCAAAGGCCACGGATCCCAGCGTGCTCGGGTCGCCGGTGACCCGCTTTATCCTGCGCTGGGTCGAGACTCTGCGGTCGACTGCGTCGTGGGTCACAACGGGTTTTGGCATCTTTGGGCCGGCCTCTGACGCCAGCGCATCTGGCGAGGCTGCTCGCTCGGTAGCGGAGCAGATGAAGCCGTCGTCGCCCATCGTCGTTGGCGACCACTTTGGCTTCCGCAAGCTGTCGATCCTTGGCACCTCGACAGGCGTCGTTGCTGCGCTTAGCACGCAGGGCGGCGTGCGCTCGTGGACGCGGTTTTTGGCTGAGAACGGCACTGCTGTGTCTATCGAGAACGTGTTTGTTACGCGTGCTAACCAGGCCATGTCGAGCTCTGCGCCTCTTGTCACTGTTGTTGGCCGCAGCCAGATCACTGGAAACACCGTGGTTGCGACGCTCAACGCGCTGACTGGCGAGCCTGTTGACAGCGGCAGCCAGCTGGTTGTTGATCTGGGCCGCCGTCACGCAAAGGTCTTTGGGCTGCCAGCTGTCGATCCAGAGTCCAACCAGCAGCTCCT
The DNA here is from genome assembly GCA_027478445.1 of Coemansia asiatica. Taxonomy (NCBI): domain Eukaryota; kingdom Fungi; phylum Kickxellomycota; class Kickxellomycetes; order Kickxellales; family Kickxellaceae; genus Coemansia; species Coemansia asiatica. The sequence goes on from JANBOH010000037.1 coordinate 78,795, forward strand.
CGGCTTTGTGTACCATGATAAGCAGCAGCAGCAGCAGCAGCAGAATCCTCAACTTGGGATCTGGCCCTCATCGGCTCGTGCAGTCAGAGCGTTCTGCGGCATCTCGCAGCCAGTCTTCTTTGATCTGGGAGACGGCTCTGGAAGCACGCAGATCAGCGGCTACCGTGCCCTGTGCCCCAAAGACGCCGATCGGGATGCATGGGCACAGGACTCGCTGCTGTCTGCGGCATCCGAGTGGGTCTTTGATCTGCCTGCGGGCGAGACCCTGATCAGCGCCACCGATTACCAGCACGGCGCTCAGAGCACTGCTCTGCTCGGCCGAGTTCTCGGCGACCGCAGCGTGCTGTACAAGTACCTCAACCCGCACCTGGTCACGCTAGCCACGCGCATCGGCGACAGCGGCGGCATAGCGATCTATCTTATTGACAGGGTGTCCGGCGCACTTCTCTACTCGACTGTGCACGCGAACGCGCGAGTGACCGGCAAGCAGCCGTTCCTGGCGATCCAGAGCGAAAACCGCGTGATCTACCAATTCTGGCAGGAAGGAGCGCTCGAGGTCTCGGGAGCCAAGAGGCACTCGGAAGCCGTGCGTGGCTTTGTGACTGTCGTTGCTGATCTTTACGAGAGCAGCAAGCCAGACGACCGCGACCAGAGCAGGGTGTTCTCGAGCTACGACCTGCTTCTCCCACACGTAATTACCAGCGCTTACGTCTCGCCTGAGCCAGCCACTGCGCTGGGCGTTACTCGCACCGGCAGCAACATTTCGACCCGCGACGTGCTGTTTGGCCTGGCATCGAACAAGCTGCTTGGCCTGCCCGACCAGATGCTTGATCCGCGTCGGCCCAGAAATGCGCCTACCAAGGACGAGCAGGCTGAGGGGCTTGTGCAGTACGCAGCGCCGCTTGTCTTGGACCCTAAGCGTGTCCTGTCGCATTACAACTCTGTTGCGGGCATTCGCCGTATTGCGTCTGCGCCGACGCATCTGGAGAGCACTGCGCTGGTCTCTGCGTACGGCCTCGATTTGTTCTTTACACGCACCAGCCCGTCGGGCACGTTCGACCAGCTGTCGCCGTCGTTCAGCAAGGTCAATCTGGTTGTTACCACCATGGCGCTTGTTGTCGGCTGTCTGCTTGGCGGACCGATGGTGCGTCGCAAACTAACAAACCAGGCCTGGGCCTGAAAAAAAAAACATATAAATTTTTTATTTATAAATAAACTTTTCTTTTTTCACCAAGTCTAGTCTAGTCTAGTCCAGTCGGATGACGTACTGCGCACGGTCCTTCCTGGACTGCATCTTGCGCTCGCGCTTCTCGGCAAAGACGCCCTGGTTCTCCTTCTTCTGCTCTCGC